>UELU01143321.1:98242-157505 GCA_900490025.1 Megastigmus dorsalis
GGCACCGACCACCGCCACTTTCATGCGATGATGATGCGAGCGCCCGCTCTCGCGTTTCACTGTTACTATCGCGCTCTTCTACCGCTTGCTCTATCTCTCTCTCTCAGCGCTTGCACTCGCGCGACTGTATACGAGCCAAGTCACGTGTCCCGTGAGACACGATGTAGGTATATACACGTACCGCACCGCTGCCTCTCTCTCTCTCTCTCTCGCTCTCGCTCTCGCTCTTTTTCTGGGTTACGCGCGAGTATAACTTGTACTTGTAGATATACATATATATGCAGGACTGCGTCAGTGTGTGCAGGTTTTTCGTGTATATGTGTACACGTTGCGCGGTGCGATCGATGCAACTGCTGCTGCTGATGATGCTGCTGCTGCTGCACTGTTGACTTTTTCCCCTTGCCTCCTCCCCTCCTCCGCCCCAACCTTTTATGCCGAGAACAAATAGGTTTGATGGGCTTTTACCAGAGAGAAAGAGAGAGAGAGAGAGAGTGCGCGCGGTGCATAGACCTGTGCGGGTGAGGTGCAAAAAAAAAAACCGGCCGCAGAGTGTGCAGAGGTATGTATAAGTTTGTGCGAGAGAGATCCCTGGAGAGAGAGAGAGAAAGAGAGATTCTCGCGGCGATGTTTTATCTCGTCCTCCGCGGCCGTGTGTATGTACAGTCACGGCCAACCGGATATATATATACTCGCGACGACGTGTTAAGGAGCGAAGTACCCGATGCTATGCCGCTTCTCCTTTTTATCGCCTCCTCTCCCGTGCCGAGCTCCACCATCCTCCCTGTACGCGACTCGCATTAAATGCGTCCGCGTTGCCTCGTGTCTGAAGCTTACGCTACGAACGTCATCTCGCTGCGTCTCTCTTTCCATCTCTATATCCTTTCCTTCTCTTTGGATCACTTCTGAATTAACTATGGCCCTTTTTTAGTAGTTATTTTGCTCGCGAGATATGCCGCGCTTCTCGCGAGAATATCCGTGTAAATACGAGGCAAAGATGATTAGCGTCTCCAGGGAGGATTGGTATTCCTATACTGCAGGAAGATTGTATTTTTTTTATCGTGCAAGAGTTGAAGGCTTTGCTTTTTTCGCTTGTTTTTTTTTCTATCATAGGAATGGGGGTGGTAAAGAATATATAGCAAAAGTTTGAAATAGCAAAGTCAAGGTGTTTTGCGCGGCGATTATCGAATATAAACGCTGCAGACTTTACGTTTTAACGCGAAGATAATTACTCGGGTAAAGCTACTCGAGTGTTTGTTGTAATAATTGACTTATACTGCCAAGTTCTATGTTTAGTCGAGTCCTTGCGTTTTTACACACACGAAAGGTAAATCACTGTGTTTCGTTTTATTGTGCTTATATACTACTGGAAGTAAAAAAGAAAAAAAGAAAAGAAAACGACTTTTTCTATACTTGATAACACACCGGCAGAGCTGCTACCTCATCGATATCGATGTTTCGTCATCGAGTTTTAATTGAACGTCTTCGCTATACTCTGGGTGAAAATATTCAGATTAGAAAAATAACCTATTTTGAGACGAGGCAGAAAATGCAGAAGAGAAATATTACAGTGCGCGCGTCCACTACTCGAGAATTTCTAATTTGCAATTTTCCATATAGTCATGAGTTATAAAAGAAAAAAGAAGGGAAAGCGCCGATAGCGCACACGGAATACTGATGCATATACGCGGATACGAAAGCTGCATCATTGTTTGGAGTAAGAGGATAACGCACGAGTGTGCAGAATGCGGCATTTAAAAGGGAAATATATAGTTTCGAGTAGATATGTAAAAGTGTTGACGGTCTAACCGGACCCGGTCATTATCTACTTGCGCGCGTATTTAGTACGGCGCGCAGAGTGCTGCACTCGTTCTCGCGCATTATTTTTTCCCACCATTCTTATCATTCGGAACGATTATAATCACAACTTCTGTCCTGATTTAGAACCGACGATTGTTGTAGATTGTACGCTGGTCCAAGCGAATCAATTAATAACCAGGCTACATTATGTGCTTTCGCGAGAATTTCCGATTTAAAATATATGATTATTAAAGGCTCCGATGCCGCGGTGTCTCGCTCATCCTTTATCAATCTCAGAACTGTGATCAGAGCGAATTCCTCGATGCGAGACTGTACGTGTCCCGATGCACGTCGTAGCCGCATCGATTCACACTTGGCTGGCTTTTACAGCCTTTTGACGACCAACGTTTTGTCTTTTTTTTTTTTTTTTCGACTCCCCCGTCTGTATGTATATATATAACTGGTGTGCCTTTATAACCTTAGACGCTGTGTTACGCGCACACCGAACGATAATTCTTTTGTGCGGGATGGAATTTCCTTTGTGGCAAAAAGAATTCTTTGTGTTGGCGACGAGATAAGTTTAGCGTAAGGAATTGATATAAAGACACAAGTTGTAAATTTTCTTTAAAATTATCGCTGCTTATATATTATAACGATCGTTCTTATCGTTAAAATCAAGTTCTGTTGCGTACAAAAGTGTATAATTCGCTGTGATAAATGCATCGATTCTCCATGCAGATTTGAGCGGAACTGCATATAAAACAAATTTGCACGGCACATATGTAAACGTAGAAAAAAAAGACCGCCCGCACTCAATAATGCAATTGCGATGGCTCTTTTCCTCGTCTCCCTATATTGAAAAAGAAAAGAAAGAAGAGAAGAAGCGTGTGATTTTTTTCTCCATACGCCCCGCTATAGCGAAAAGATAATTCCGTACAGATATTACAGTGTTCTCGTGCAACAAAGTGAATCATTTGGTTTTAACTGGCCATAGCTATATAGTTTTCGAAAAATACCACACAATTGCTTGCAGGCGCGCAAACGACAATCGTAAAAAGTAAATCCGAGGTGTAAAACTCGTGCAGTCGCGCTCCCGATAAAATCTCGGACACGACAATCTTATAGTCGCGGTGACGGTGGCTCGCGTACCTCGTGCCTCGTTTTTCTTTTTATCTCGTAAAAATCTGTTTTCCCCGGTACCTGCACCGATATAAAATGTCTCGATAACGTAATCAAGTTTAAATGCTTATCTCGTATAATTACTCGGGTTACGCGTAAACAGCGCGAGCCTCGTAATTCTTAAGTAAAAATGATATCTGTATACATCAACGGACGTTCCATATTATATATCGAAAAGTAGCTCATTTCGTAACCAACACTTAGGACTTCTTTATCTTATATACGTCGAATTTGTTCATTGTCACTGCGATTACGACCATCTCGGTGGTAAGACTTGGCTCTCAACGGTGCGGTCTTTTTGTTTTCAACGCCTATAGGTATATATGCAATGTCGTATGAGCGTCTAGCTTTTCCCCCGTTTGCACTGGAGACGATTGGCGTAATGGCTCGCGTGTCGGAGTACAAGTGTGTACGTGTGCCCGTGTACAAGCGGGCTACATAATAGATCGCCGTAATTCGTGGGGCTCTATTTAGCGTATTACGGCTAATCGGGGCATATACGCGCGGCATAGCCCGGTTACCTCACCTGCTCTCCGCGAGACACGATGATTCTCAGCAGCTCTGCTCGGCGTTACGTATACGTATGATGTCTTGGACGGATTGCGCGAGATGCGCGCGGATTCGTTTGGTGTATCCAACTGTGTGCATCGTCCTTTTCTCGACTTTATAGTATAGGTATGAACAAAGCTATCTTTTGTGTAGCTCTTTAATTGTCGAATTGTTTTTTTTTTTTTGTTTTCGATAGTTTTCTTTTTTATACCGCGGAGCATCGGTCGCGAGGCCTGGCCGGAACTGCACATTTTGAAATTCTCCTTGGGCGATGATAGCGAGCAGAGTTTATAAGAATCGATCGAGTTATTATTGTAGATTTCAGAACGAACATATAATGAATAATGATAGCTGACATGCAATATTTTATTTCGCTCAACCGCGGCACGACGTGGCCCAACTGTTCGCATTAAATTTTTTTTACAGCCATTCAGCACTAAAGTAGTTTCCTCAAACCACCTTCAAATATCATTACCACTTCCGCGATTCTCGTTAAAATGTTCGGATATATACGAGTAACAAAATCCAAAGCTTATACGGATCAAAGGCCACACACATATATATATATCCCATGCAAAAAAATCCGCAGTAATAACGTATAAGATGAACAAACGAAACTCGCTCGCTCAGCTCTCTCGTCGATTCGTTAAATTCGCAAATTCACAAAGTCTAGGCAGCAGGTCGAATTGCGCCGTGTGGGCGGATCGATTCGCATTCGTATATACACAGGGCTATAAAGCCGTATATATGGATATATGCATATATACATATACAAGGTTCGATTCCGAGTCAGGCCGCGGGGCCGAGAGAGCGTTTTTCGTATCCGAACTAACTTGTAGGTGCACACAATTGGGAAAGTGGAGCGACTGCGCGGCTGTGCAGAGAGCGCGTGTTTCTACCTATATATATGTTACACGCTCCAAGTTCGTGATTCATTCGGCGCGATTATGTATATATACCGGGACGAGTATCCCACTAACATTGGAGTACATTGAAAAACTGCTTCCTCCGCGTCTGTGTGCGTGTCTGTCTGTGTGTCTGTGTATGTCTATGTGTGTAAGCGCGCGCGTGTATAGCGAGAGAAGACCGAAAGTCTCGAATACGTGATTCAGGAGCTTTTAGTGAAAGAAAGTCACGGTGAATGGGGAGGTTATTTATTGCTTTGTTGTTCGAGAGTGTCTCTTTATTGCGAGTTGAATATCGTTCGTTGCGACGAATTTGGCTTTGTATGAAAGAATCACTTGATCTCCGTGTATAATACTTGACTCGAGAGTACAGCACTTGGAGCGTAAATTTCTGATGCACACGTGATACTTAATCTCAACGGAATTCTTATCCGCAGTGGATTCTCTGCACTGCTCTTGTGTCTTCTCGTCTCGTTCATTCATTTCGTTTACTTAATTAATACGCATGCTAAATTTCCCACTGGAAATCAATGGAATTCTCGCGGGACTAAATTAATGATCTGAAACGGTCGAGCGTATTGCACAATCCCTGCGATTTCTGTTATGCAGATTGAAAAGAATGTATATATGCGCTACTTGATTAATATAAAATTAGTTTTTTTAGTGTACATCCATGATTTACGACGTGTGCATGTGGAGATTTTGCAAAAGGTCTGGGCTTACATTATATACAAATAGCGTTATCGAATAGCTACTTTATGCAAACATTTTTGTTTATTCGAATAAATCCTTGTTTGAATATCTTTTATTGAAGCTTCTCGCGTAATTAGACGAGAACGAGATAATCGTTCTACTCGTTATTCGTGCAATATATATATATTTATATATACATTCTATTGAAATACATTCGCAATAACAATATTGCCACTGTGTTACGCGTGAAATGTAATCTTTTAGAATTTTCAAAATTCTTTTAATATTATACCGGACGAAGTACTACCAATAATCTTGCACAAACTTATATATACTGGATACGGTAAGCTACACCAAATAAAAGATACCGGCGCACTCATTCATCGTAGATTGGGCATTGAAATACTTTGTTTTCGGGTGGCAAGGAGTGCCTAATCAAACAGCAGCCTCAGCCATCTCACACGCGTCTTCAAGAAAAATATATATACCACGCAGGCGCGAGATAAACAACGATTAATGGAGTGTGATTCACGGGATACGAGATAAAATATCGCATATGTACCCAACACAATGGCAGTGCAGACATATACAAAAGCCGAGCCAATCGCCTGTATACACACAAAAGTTGTACGCGCGTGCATCGGAAAAATGCGATGCCGTGAATAATGCATATAATGCCGTTCATGCCACACGCGCGCGAGAGCGCATATTATTTGCCTATATAAACGCCTCCGGACTCCGTTATTCCGAGAGAGCCTCGTTCGTTTTTTTTTCCGCTCTCTCATCTCGTGGCGCGAGATATAAAATCCAATCAATCGATATGTCGTGACGCGTATTTTTGCCTCGTGTATTATATTTTTACCGTTCGCCGGGTTCGGCCCTCGCGCACAGCCGCGTATAACGGCAACGACATTGTCGTTGGAGGACTGATAATAACATGTGTGCGTTCGCGTGACCTTTTCTCATTCACATCTCTGCTCTCTCTTTTTTTCTTTCTTTCTGTTTTTTTCGAAACAAAGGAAACTGCTACGATGCGATAGACGAAAGAGAGAGAGTGTGCGCCTTATGTTTGAAAAGTGATCGGTAACCATTGGATCTTATTCGAGTTCCATCATTTTGCAAACTTCCTTCCTATACGAATCTCTATTGTTTCTATAATTTTTGGATTGCTAACGGCTAAATTCTCATCGAATTTGTAGAAATTAAACGATGTGGTACGTAGTTTAATGAATATCTTGAAATATACAATTCCATGAATAATTAATTAAAATACAAAATCCATTTCATACCGAGTTTCCATTATCAATTAATTTTATCAAAAGATTACACGTTAACATTGTGTTAATTTGAAATGAATAACCGAAGTTCATATTATTTCCGAATGAATTATTAATTAAACGAATATTCAAATTTAATCATTATTTTTTTTAGAAATTTGATTATACGTTTATTTGTGAAAAATTGTTTAAATTATTAAAAGTATTTCAAAAATTTTAGAGTGCGACATGTAGTAATGAAACAAAATTTAATTTAGAGTGACGCAGAAGGGGTCGAGCGCTGCGGAACTTGTAAATTTAACATGCGAATTAATTGAATGAGCCATTTATTTGAACGTGGTTCCCGGGATTCAATTTCAATTAAAGATAGAACAACGTGGGCTTGAAACTTCATAATTTCAACAGTCACTAAATATCTGCGACCGTATTTCGTACTGATCTTTTCGACCGCGTATAATCTGATCCTCCCGATGGGAACTTTAAAAGCTGGATTTTTAAAATTTTCTATATTCGCGTCATTCGATTATCCGGAAAAGTCTGGTTATACACTTAAGCGATTGTCAAAATCTGAAAATGATATTGACCTTTTTTGAAAATAGTTATATAATGAAAAATTTATAATAATCTTCTACTATCATGTACAAAATCAATCATTGATGATTTTAATTTTCTTTCCATTCAGCCATCTACACTGATCTAACCGCACAAAAGCAAAAGGTCTTTTGTAATAATGAATCCTTAAGAAATGATCAAACTATCGATTTAAAGATTACGAGATTGGAGCGGTGTTGGGTGCTGCCGCGTGGACGCCCAGTGCAGTCCATGGGAAAAAAAAAGGGAAAATCGTCGGTAAAATTGAGAATGCCGGCAGCGGCGTGCGCGTGACTCCAAAAGAGAGAGGGAGAGAGAGAGAGAGAGAGAAACGCAAAGATAAAAAAAGAAAACAACAACAACAAGCGAGCGACCGCGGGAGAGTCACGCGCTCGCTGTAATTTCTCTCGTGTATATATATATAAGGTATACCGCGCGCGAGCGATCGGTATATATACAGTGGCGCACAGGTGAACACCTATCTGTGTCATTGGGTCAATCCTTTGCGCGCCTTTTTACCCCGCGTATGTATATAGAGCCGTGAAAAAAGATCGGCAGCTCTCGGGGCGCTACATATATATATATATATATATCAGAGCGCCGGCGCAGTGAACGTAAGGAAAACCCGTCTTTGCCCATTGCGAGAGGTCTGCCCCGTGGTACGTTGAACCTTTTTATATATATAATTACCGCCGGCTTGAGACGTATTTCTATGCGCAATTGGACATAAGCCGCACGAGCGCTCGACTCTATATACATATATCTGGGGAACATGCAGATATGCGCGTGCAGGCTGACTTGATAAAGAGCGGCTGATACATATATATAGATATATACTGATGATTTTCTCTTTTTCTTTCGGCTACTTTTTCCTTACCGCGATCTTTCGTCTTTCGTCGAGGAAGCTTGGGTATATATATACATATGGTTGATACGTAATTAACTTGGGTGGGATATATTTGCGTTTCAATTTTACTCGGTGGACTTATCGTTCCTTATCTATCAGATGCAGTGCATAAATGAATGAGCCGATTCTTCTACGTTCCTCGCGCGAATGTTAATTTTAGTATTATTGCGTACAAGCGTAAATAACTCCGAAGTACGAAATCTTTCACTGAATAAATTTGTGAACATTTGTAATTAATTTTTATAGAAAATACCGATGTGTGTAAAATGTAATTTTTTTAGCTTATACAAATATATGATGTACAATGAAAACGTTTTCACTCGAGTTCAGCGAACTATTTTCCCCCACTCCAGAGTTAATATAGTCATTAGAACGCAATTTTCTTTCAAGACTGCCGGCCTATTCCTTTAAAAAAAATTCGTAATTTGCATTTCCCGAAACATATTTTCAAAGAATACTATATGACCGTAATTCTATTGCACATTGTCGCAGTGAATTGAACAATTAGGTGCGTCAGTCGTGCAAAAGTTATGACTCAGGAATTATGTAGGTATATAAATCCATTGACATAAAATTGCTCCCAGTGCATTCATAAGTTGTACAATTTTTTTCCCCCTTGCAGCGATTAATCGAATTACAAAATTGAAATTCTAATCTCTAACGGGGCTGTCTTATCATTAACGAGGTGAAACTTGAATTCGCGCGAAGCATTGGTTTGCTCGACAACATATGCCGTAACAGGATAAATAATCAATTTTGTAAGACAAACACCTCGAGACTCTTCCTCGCAACGTTGCTCCGCAAGATTTTCTAATTAAGCGTACGCGCGAAAAACTAGTCGTCACATATGCGTCACGTATAATCAATTTTTTCAAATGTTAGGTAGGCTTTCTAAACTAACGTACGGCGAGACAGCTTTTTTTTCATGCATTTTCATTCTGTATAGGTCAGTAATCCCAGACTGTATCTCGTAGTCTGTAGTATGACGACTTGTCTTGAAGTTCGAATATCTTTATGGACGTATCTTTGAAGAAAGCTCTTGATTTATGTCGATTGATTCTCGTCTTCCTCCTTTGCCGAGCTCAAAAGTGTGCACAAGTCTGTGTACAGTGAGAATTATTAAGCTCGTTTATGCAAGACTCATTGAGTAACGTCAAAATAAACATTTTATAATGTTACATCTTATAGTTACGTGAGCAATCGAAGGTATAAGAAATTAATCAATTACGAACGATTAATAAGAAGGTACACGTAAGTTATTGATAACTTGTTCACTACGTGATTACGCGTCTCACTTTTTTCTTTTTATACAGAGCAGTAAGTATTTTCACCTGGAATATATCGCATAATATTTCAATGGAAGATGCAAATTTTGGCCCGCGCGTATACGAGTAAGCCTTTGATCGAGCTCTCGAGGCTTAATGACCCGGAGGAGCACGCGTTTTGCCACAGCGCGCTTCTCCGAATTCCATCGTACACCAGGCGAAAATTGCTAATAATAAGTGAAACGGTGGCCGGCCGACCAGAGGCGCAGGCTGACATTGAATTCGCCCTGCGCACCAATTTTCAACTTATTGTAGATTGCGTAAATTGTCCATAATGCGGTAAGTGTACCGCGTGCGCGCCTGGGGGCAAACTCGCCTACTGTGATGAAATTTCCTGCGAGTTTTCTATTGCACTATACCTACCTACCTACCTCGGCATTGGGCCACTGTGCCTCGCAACTTTTACGATGCCGATTTGGTAGCGGAAGAATTTTGGCATCGAGTGCTCATCGGCTAGGAAAAGGAATCCTTCTGAAGGTAAACTAATTTGATGGTACCTGTAACGGTTAATTTAGTCGTTATAGTGAGGTGAATTTGGGCAGTCTTAAAAGAATCGTTTGTTAATTATAGGTCTTGTGAGCATTGATTTCTGTTCTCTTCCTTTTTTTCACGCACGACAGCTAGGCCATTGAATTTTAGTTTGAGTATAATTTTATTGTGCGATTGCAGAATTGCTATGGCATAGTTATGCGGTTACGGCCCGTTAACGTCGTTATACTGAACCAAATCTCCGCTATATGTCGCTCAAAAAGCATAAGTGATAGCATTAGAAATTTTTTTTAATTGCATTCACTTTGACGGTTGGGCATTGAAGTTTCGCTTTCTCTCAGTATATTGAGTTCAACTGTAAAGAGAACTGTTTGTTGAGAAAAACATTGTTAAAATGTCATATTAAAGTCATGAAGATTTGCAGCCTTAATAAAATAATTGAATGTTTTTTCAGTTCAGCATAACAGTTGCATATCCATTTGTTTGGAGTGAAAGATTATCTTTATATTACATTCTTATTTTACATTACTATTTTAACTGTATAAGACACAATATTTAGCGTACAACTTATTTCATTTGTACATTGCTATAATTCATTTCTAAACAATTTCTTTCAAAACTAATTGACAGTGTATACGGTGTAGCAGTAGATTTTAAACATCATTCGCTGCATATTATTTTAAAATGAATTTTAAATTGTCACTCACGATAGACATCTTTTCCCATTTATATTTCGTAAGGTTCGCGGAAAAACATTTATTCATGGGGTCAGGGCAGATATACAATGCATACCAAGCAAACTCTACTTAAAACCATAGCACCTAGAAAGATTAGCATAGCAAAATTCAATTGAGTACTTTGCGAAACAACATGTGCAGCAAGAGCTTTGCCCGTATAAATTCCCTCGAAACCTCTTATCGTGCATTTCCGCCAAATAAATCACAATTACGATCGACAGCGCGACGAAAGAAACAAAGCGAGGCATAATTTATTAAAGGCATAAAGGACAATCAGAGTAAGAGAAGAAAAAAAAGGGAACATAACGCGGGAGTATAAAGTACGTATATATATAATAACGAGCTCTCGTAAGAGGCACCAGGAAAAAAACACTTAAGAGGCCGGACTCGGTGGCCAATTCCATGTGTATAACGAATTCGAGCGACGCATCACGCCGTCACTCATAATCAGCTGCCGTCTCTTCCATAGTGCCACAAAAAGTCAAGCCAGATTGCGTATTGCCCTCCCACGCAAAGAGTAGCTCCTTTATTGCGCCGTGGTAACGTTGAATTTTCTGCTTCGATGTAAGGAAAAAACGCTACAAGCGATTATTGAATTGCGCAAATGACGCGCGCAAGTGTTAAGTGATTCGCTTGACTTTGTTGCAACTGCAGCTTTTTCGACCCAGTCGATTATATATGCACTGATAATCTGTATAACTTGGACGATAAAACGTTACGTCGCTTTATATATATATATATACAGACTTTGTAATGCGACGTGTTCTCTCCCCACTTACCTACTGGATGTTTTTTTTCTGTTTCCTTTTGTCTTGTGCCGCGCGCGTCTCACTGTTATATATATTAGGTCGAGCTTCATCTGCGAGTCAGACGTCGTGCGGAACGATTTTGATGACGACCAAGCCTTTCGTCTCTTTTACCTTTGGGGAATACCGCGTCATTATGTAGGTATGCCAGGTGAATGGGGGACAACACAACACTTTGTATACCGCGTGATTTCGTATTTTTTTTTTGGCTTTCCTTTTTTTGTTCTTTCTTCTTGCTTTATTTGGGTCGCGCCTGTATATACCCTTTTAAAGGTGTTTACAGCAATGGCTGCGCTCCTGTAATTTTTGGTCGAGAGGCAAAGAGTCTGTGTTTTATCATCCTGTTTTCTTGGTACTCCCAACTCGCAAGGAGGTTTCGAGACCAGATTCGTTCGCTAACTTCAAATCTCTCGAAACATGCGGTTTTTAATTGCGTGCGAACGACATTTTAAATATTCGTTACTTTATTTTGGTTATATTTATTCTGCGTAAATTTAGACTATAATAGGAGCCATCAAGCATTTTTCCTTCCAACTATCATTCTGCTTCACTTGTTGATCGTCGAATTCGCCCATAAATTTGAAAGTCTCAGTCTTTATGATCGAATCTTCGTGGTCATTTATCATTCAAACGTTAGAGCGAAATGAATGCCATTTCAATATATATCAAAACTGATTCATAGCATATAGCGCTAGATATAAACTTTCAAATATGCAGCATAAGCAAAACATACGCGTTCTCACTGACAAAAAATTCAATAGGCAGTGGAAGCGTACTGAGGCTATTACCAAGATTTTTCTTTGCTCGTACAGAGCATATAAACTTCCATTGTTATTCAAATACGGTAAAGAAAGTTTTGGCGGTGTGGGTAATAACGTCGTTCGTTAACAAAGATGAAACGAGTCAACCGAATTTAAGCTAAAGAAAGCATCTAATTGTATCCATAATGCCTGACTAACTGCATCAATTATACTACGGTAAAATTAAATGCGCGTAAAAACATTATCTCAAATATTCTAATAACTTTCACACGGCTGTTTCATTTAATTTCCTCGTGCGATTCTTTCGGCGAGAATTGCGTGTCCTTTTAAGTATCGAGCTGGGAGTTTGGGTGACGTGTCTAATTCTCTCACCAGGGTGAGAAAACCCATTTAGCTGTGCGAGACTAGTTAATGCCATAATAAAAAGTATGCTTGTTGAAGGCGTCAGAAGAAAAACTATGAGACTTTTCATTTAATAGATGAAATTTCCCACAATTCAAGGTTCGATCATTATAGTATGCACGTTACGCGCATCATTTGAATCTAGGTTAATAGTTCCTATACCCAGCGTCAAAGGCCGAATTTTTATTAACGTTTATATTCAAAGCTCGTTACGCTGCTTAATGACAACAATGATTTTCTTTTGCGCACTACTCGCGCACCTACAGTTGGTTAAAAAAAAGAAAAAAGAAAATCTAAATCGTCCAAGACGTCGCTCGACCGTCGATGAAAATAATATCACCTACTTCTTCAATTGCACTCAATAGAATAATTACTATTTCGTATTGAATATTCTTGACTTACTGGTACCATTTCTTTTTTTTTTTATCTTCCGATCAGCAATCATTCGTTTCACAATATTTACCTCCGATCGTCTCTCTCTCTCTCTCTCCCTCCCTCTCTTTCTCTTTCTCTCCTCTCGTATAATAGTCGCAGCTCGTAACGGCCCGTTGTCGCGTCCTACTTTACTTTGGTTCTTATGTACCAGTAGCAACTGCGAGATACGCGTATAGGCGCGACAACTGCAGTTTGTTTGATTTCCGATCGAGCGTGCACGAGTGATTTTCAGTTCGTTGAGCGATTGCTAATCTTCTTCTTTTTTTTTTTCAAGTAGTGGTGCTCTCCTCTTGGAATAATGAAAGTGGAGCGTCACACACACACACACAAGCTTGCACTAATTTTAGTGGATTTCTACGTGGACGATTGGATTATACATTTTCCTTTTAGTTAGCGTCCAAATTTATTAACAGCCGCGTTTCATGAGCAATTAATCTCTTTTTATTAGCCGGTGCTCTTTAAAGATTTAGAGTGGGACTTTCGCACCATTATCTGGAGTGAAAGTAGCGAGAAAAGCTCATTATAAATATTTGAGAAAGTTATTATTAAATTATGCGAGCAAAGCGTGAGAAGTTAAAATACGTTCAGTCCCTTTAATATAATTAAACGCAAAGATCGTATTCTACTGCAAACTTAATTACTCGCTACTCATAAGTCAGTATATATGCATACGCGGCTTTGGGCTTTTGAGTCGCGGTATAGAACATATTCCTACTGTGAATTTTACTAGTGGTTTTTAAATGTCAGCGAGGTATACGATTAACTTTAGTTCATTCTATTCTATTCACTGTGCCTATATGTAATAATAGTGAATTTCACTTTTAATACTATATAGGTAGCATTGCATTAAGTTACATTTATTCCATTAATGTAAGTAGACGATTGAGTAAGAATCTTTGATAAAGTTCTCGATCAATTAATGGCCAATGAGCCACTTCGCATAGAGTTGGAATTATTTTTCTATTTAGTAAATACATCGATGGTACTTACTCAGAATTTGAAGTCCAAACATGAGTGCGAAACCTAGGATGATGGAAAGGTATTGCAACAGTCCGCTACGATTTTTGTGTAGAATCTCGAAGAAAACTACGTAGAGGAGAGTTCCGGATGCGAGTCCCTGAAAAAAAACAGTTTCGATCGATTCATTTATATAACTCAAGTCATTTATTACTTTTCTCGTTAAATTAATAGCCATCGTAATTTAATTCAAATGGAGATCTATCCAGGAACGATTACATAAGTTTTTTTTTTTTTTTTTTCAATTACAATCTTTTATATAGACGATTAGCAATCCAGAATCTTTCTATCGCTAAAAGAAGCCAACTATATAGAACAAAAAGAAAACAAGTGCCTTTTCACAAGGTAAACGGTATAAACCGACCTGCAGGGCAACAGCGGCTGGTCCACTGGCAGCTGCGCTATTACCGCCGACGAGAATCATACCGATGCCGATGCCCAGAGGCGACACCACCGCGAACATGCACACGTAGATGTAGCTCAATGCGGCTCTAGTGCGCGAGGTCGTCAACTCTACGCCGATGCAGAAGGCGATGATGAACTTGTGCGCCGCTACAGCACCGAACATGTACCTGACAATCATAGAGATAGTATTTTTTTTTTTTACCTTTCATTCATCTAACTTCTTAGTATTATTTTTCTATAACTGTATAGGTTTAAGTCGATCGTTCGTGCAACGTTTCTCTTTTCTTATCGTGGATGTAATTTGGAGGAGAGCAAGAAGTTTGTGCTTCTGCGTGTTCTAAATTTAGTGAAATTTAAGAGGGTCGTTATTGTTCTTGCACACCCGCGGACACAATGAGCAAACCGATAATTTACTTTTCACCATTAAATTTAAATATGTCTAAGCTGCGAGTAAGGCTTTTATCATCGGGGGAAATCGGACAAAGATAATAACTAGAACTCTTATTGAGATACAATTGGTTGGTTAGAAATCGTAGTCTATGAATCACGGATTTACTGTAACTAATAACGATACTCGATAAAGAACACTGCCAGCAGTACATTCTTATCTGATTATATAACGCGGATTAGACATCACAACGACTATACACTTGGGACAAGTGGGATCGAAAAATTTTAATTCCAATGAAGCGGATGTGTACATGTGCGTGTGTCCGTGTGTATCTATATAATGAATTCCATGAGATGGAAAGGCTTTACCTTCCCAGTAGAAAGTAAAAACTCACCAAACGTATCCGGCCGAGCTCTCGAGGCCAATGGCAAGTCCTTCGAACAATTCGTGGACCGAGAGGCCAAGAACAATGAGCAGACCTCTGATGGCGCCTGCATGAAAACTGTCGCAGTCGTCGATGATGTCGAGATGCGTGTGGCCGATCTCGCACCTGCAGCACGTGAGAGTTTTTGTTTTTCGTCGTGAAAAATACTGGCGAATAGGGATAAAATGCTGGTTTGAACAGGATGGGGAAGGTCGCTCGATTTACGCGAATTTATAATTTCATTGATATTTTAAAGTATTGGAATATTTTACCCTAAATATGTGCTTTTTAAAAAGGCTTAACGTGATAACGTGAAATATTCTTTAGAATTAGTTTCTTTTCTGAAAATACAGTCGATGCGATAACACAAAAATCTAATAATTCATGTTTATGCAAACGTTAATGATGAACGAATATGCAAACTCCGGGTTTACAGATAAAAACGTGAATTTGCAAAAAATTAAAAGTTGCACGGAACATTTTATCGAAAAATATTACGAAACGACTTTAACGAGGCTTTATATGTGCAGTTCTTTTTGGAAATTTTTCGCAGTACTTTTGGACAAACTCCACTAAAATTTTTCGTTAATAGGCAGAATCTTTTTTTAGCTTTCAAAAAACGGATCGATACCCCAAAAGCGAATATCAAGTTTTGAAGCTTGACATGACCCGAATTCGTCATTGAAACTTTGAAACAGCCCTATTTTCGTAAATTCGTGAGTCAATCGAAAAGTATAAATAAATTGCCAATAAAATCCGTTACCGATCAATCAAGCAATCGATAACTTTAAACCAGTTTAAAACAGAGATTCTATTTATACACATTATTTTAACGATTCAATCAATCCTTCGGCAATCCCCCGATTCCATCGCTCACTTAAACACGCATACGACACCATCATCGACTTTATCGCGGCTACGTAGATAAAGTTACGAGGTGTATCTCGCTAAATTCTCTATCGGATTTACTTCGTCAGTGGTCCTCTCTCGGGTATATACGCACACACTAACCGAGGAGAAAATCTTCTTTCCCAGAATCGATAAATCAGCAATTTCCTCGCGCATATACATAACGCACACACACACGAAAATTTCATTGGTTGCGCAATCGGGAGAGACGCGCTCGCACGCGGCTGTGTGCATAGGTTTTCAAAGCTAATGCGGAATGGGTGAGTCCGTGAAAACGAAAGTTTCCGGATCGAAGTAACGACGACGACGACGACGACGAGGAGGAAGAGGAGGAGGAGGAGGAGGAGGAGGTAGAGGAGCTCGAGGGGAAGTACACGCGAGCGAGGAAGATATGCATGCACGCTCGGCTTACGTTTCCTCGTGGCTTTTCCATTTCGGCGTCGAGACGCTTCCGTAATTCTCGATCGACTCGTTCGTGTAGATGTTGACGTTGCTGCTGGTCTTGGATGTCGTGTCCGTAGACACCGTCTTTGGGTGTCTGTGCCTCAGGTGCGCGTGCACTATCTCCTCGATCAGGTACATGATGAAAAATCTGAAATCATAGGACATGCCGGTGAAACGATCGTTAACGAGCTGGACGATTTGTCGTTTCGAAGGAGTGAAAATTATTATAGTCATCGATCCCAATAATGCTTTCTTATTCCAATGCCTCGTAAAAAAGGATCTTGCAAACCGCGCGCGCTTTTTACGGTTACAGAGTAGCATTTCCGCGAATGCACCTGGCCGAATAAAACTCAAACTATATGCATATGGGAAACGACGATCATTGTTTTCTTTGAGATCGCTTACCCTGTGCAACAGAAGACTTTGGCTAGATTAAAGTCGAGATGCGGAAAGGCTCCTTCCTCCATTAGGTGCTCGACGCCCTCCTCGACTTCGGGTAGCATGTGCAGGAAGGTCGTACATAGTAGTACACCACCGCCGAATCCCAGCAGTAGACTCACGTACTTGAATGATCTGCAATTACAGTTGGACAAAGTCAATTATTTAAACAGCCTCGAGAATTGAACAAATTCATTTTATCCACGAAATATCGATTTGAGTTTAAAATATTTTAGTAACTTTTATTATTTAATATTAATGGATTGCTCAACTGCAGTAATTAATATTTATTACGCGACTGATTATTTGTACGAGAAATGTTTTATAATAATTTACCAAGATTTAAAAGCATAAATTACAATTTCTAAAATTAAAACTTGACTATACGTATAGTATATTTTAGTGTTTACTGTGCTGCTATTTTTACTGTTAAATAATTATTCGGATGCAGTCGCTCGTATTTACGGATGCGTTCATGTCTATTGAGATTAACAAATATTTATAATAGCCGATGAGACATAATAATTTTAAAAATAGAAGACGCACGCCAAGCTCAAAGTACAATTATATCGCAAAAGTAATATCTAAAGCATTAAGTTGGAACTAATTATTGTGTAAGAGAATTTACAGTTGTAAATAGCGATAAGTTACGGTTTTCTAAGTACTATTGATTAAAGTTTAAAATGAAGAAAAAATAAATGACTTGAAACATGTGCAAATAATACACAATCAATTAATTAAAATACATCTATCGCGATCGATATCAATAAATCTTTTGAGATATATTTTCACAATACAATTTGGGCGGCACATTTTCTGCAATTATTTCTTTAATTTCTCGAACAATGGCGAAACAATAATTATGATAATTCGAAAGGTATGAAGCGGATAGATTGGGTAAAAATTAATAATATCATTCTGAAATATAAGCATGAAATTCATAATCGGCGTAGAGAATGATTATAGGGAAAGTCGTGCCATTAAACAAGAAGATACCAATAAAGTATCGGGCAGTAGTAGGTAATACTCGTTTTATTGCCGCGAAATTGACGAGAGAACAATAGTTGCGCGTTGTTCGCTGAAACTTATTATTTTTAACGTTGGCGTTAACTTTTTTTCTAAACTTTAATTTCCGTCCCCGTTTTTACTCGCGCGAAACAATATAATTATTTAATACACAATAGTATTTTCAGTATACGTTTGCATTACGATTCGAAAACATGAGAAATTCCTCTTATCTCATATTTGCATATATTCCACATGAGGTTTCATCAATTTATTGGAAGCGTGAAAGAATGCGAGACAAATTTTGTAAGTATACACAAAAAGTGCAAACATACATGTTAAACATGTACGATAATAGCTGTCGATCCTTGACTTTGTTTATGCATGTGTCCAACCGAACCCGATTATATTCCACTAGGACTGTACATTTCTCAAATTCCGTGTAAAATTTTAAGAAAACAACTCATATTTCAATTTTGTGCACGTTGAAGAGTGCGATATATTTTTACTTGAAATTATTGTTCACGTATTGCACGAATACATCGGTCGTGAATCACATTAAACTCAAACCTATAAAAGTCGATCGAGTAGCTTCGATAAAGAATTTCATCGCAACAAAGCCTAAGGCCAATTAATTTTCTCGTGCCACTCGATGAGTCTTCAGATATTATATTCCGTTAAAAATAAAAGAAAAGAAAAAAAAACCGAAGAACTACCAACTGCTCAGAAGTTTTTCCATTTCCTAAGAATGTTTAACTGAAAATAAAATGTTTGCCTCGCTACACGTTACTTCCTCATTCATATAGCGAGCGTGAAACTAGTAATTAACATTTAAATGTAAAAAATCTTAAGATTCTTTTTTATATTTGTAGTTTTGTTTTTTCAAATTGCGCTCTTACGAAGTGTTTGCACGGGCTGTAAAAAATATCTCTCAGTCCGGTCTATGTAAAACGGATGCATGAAATTGTGCGATAAAGCGACAGTAGCGAATTCACGCCTCCAATGGCAACAGATCTATCGATGTATCGTAAATTCGACGTAACGAATAACGTACCTAGGATTGACGACCTGCTCCGTGGAGACGATCTTGAAGCACCTGGCCACCTGCATGGGTATGATGCCCATGCATATGCTGACGAGACAGAGCGTGACCATGGTGACGGTTTTGGCGGTGAGGACAGAGCCGACGTCCTTCTCGCCCTCCTCGTGCTCGTGACTGTGGTCGTGGCCGTGGAAGTGGTGCAGGTGGTCATGATGCTCATCCTCGGTCGCGTTCAGCATCTCCGCGGCTTTAGTCGCGATAATATGCATCAGATCGGGAGAGCTTTGCTCGTTAATGTGCATCTTGGCGGCTGGTCAACTGTGGCAAACCAGATCAAGGATATTGGAATTAGGCTCGATTTATTTGTTTCTTTTTTTTCTGTTTTTTTTTTTTTTTTTTTTTTTTGTATATGCGTGTGTGTATCGGTACTTTGGGCGAACGTTTACTGCACTATTGGATTGATATTTTTGTTTTTCAATGAGTCAAAAATTGCACGCTATATCTTTATCGGTGGTAAGGAGGCAATGGGGGCTCGAGATATTTTTGCAATTGCCCAAACTTTGAAAATGTTTATTATGTTATTTAGAGTGGAATATTGATCGAATCTTTGGGAACTATAGGAGAAAAAGTGGTTTGTATGCTGGAAGTATCCAGGCTGATCTCAACGAACACTTTCGGAATACTGAACGCTTGTTAACGTATGCGCGTAAAAAAATGTGTGTCTCCGGAAATCCAAATTCTGTTAGGTACTACGTCCAAATCTTTAACAGTAAAGGAAAACAGTTGCACCGAAAGCGAGTCAGATTGCAAGGAGAATCGTCTCGACTCGAATCGAGTAAAATCGAGTCACTCTTAACTATTTACTTTAAATTTTCCAGATTTAGTTTTAATTTATAGAAAAAAAAATTTGGAAATAACTCTTTCATTTAAAATGGGTAAATGCAGGTCGTGTAAAATACTAGAACTTTATTTTAAGCCAATTGACACGATAAAGAACACGATTCATTAGATCGAAAAAGGACTTAATTAATTTACCTCGGTAAAAAAAAAGTTAGATCTGCTTAAATAGATTATCCTCTTACAGATTCCCTTTCCATCGCAATCGAATGGAACAAAAGTCGTCGCAACAAAAAAATCAATCTTCCAAATGCACACACTAACGCACAAAAAAGAAATACAATTAACACTACGATCGAATTTCACGGCGAATCTCGCACGCCGCGACAATCGCGAGAAGGCGAGGAACAAAAAAAAGAGCGCGAAAAATTCACCAGATCAATGAAGCGTATACCGTCCATCGTCGCACCAAATACAAAGCCGATTAAAAAAGACTAAAGACAGAAGCTCTCGATTGAGCATATATATATATATATATATATACGTGTGTACCAACTCGCGACGAATTATGTTGAAGACTGTCGCGCCTTTAATAAAATCGAAGTCGGGCAGCGGTAAGTAAGCGACGACAGCGGCACTCATCTATATAATACACGGTCAATCAAGATTTTTGTCGTCGACACATACGATATGTACACGCAATGCGCGAGGCTCTCGAGAGAGATCTAACTCGAGCAGATAAGCGCCCGACAGACACTCGATTGTTGAACGCTGAAATTTTGGCGCTCGCCGCGATTATCGCGTTAATATATAACGACCAGCTCACCTGGATCTTAAGACGCGTTTCGAATCGTCGCTTTGTGAATTGCGTTACCCGATGATAGCCACCGACGGGCTTTGTGGCATTGCGGCAAATATATTCGCTTATTTTTTTTTTTCAAGCGAAATCCGATGTAATCGTAACATTGGCCTTGAATTATGCGTATTCGTTAATCAAATCAGAGATTGGTCTGGTTATTTTCTGTATATATTGTTTCATTTATGTTAACGCGATGTTAATAAAGACGGTGATTCTACTTTTTCTTATCGTCTTACCGGAATGCTTATTATCAATCTAATCGATCGTTTCATTTTTGTACATAGTTAAATTAACGCGGTACACGTTGCGAAATAACGTTAGATTTTACCGACTTTAAGAACAAAGCACATTTTTTACCGTCACTGATCATTGATCGATTCGTAATATATTCAAATATCGCACTAAACAATCGAGCGTGCGAAAAATAAACCAATGTACAAAAAGTGCAGCTCGACTATATAGCGCACACACACACACACACAAAAAGGCAGGATAGAATGTGTATAATAAAAATATGTAAACTATGTAATGGTACCTATCGGTGATGCGAAGCGTGAGAGAGCACTCGTTACAAGTGACGAGAAAAAAAGAAGCAAAAAAAAAGAAGTTGTATATATATATATATATGTGTGTATACAGGCGGAGAACGGGTCGCGCCTGTGTCTTCGCGCGCGGCTTTTTAGGCTCGTACTCGTCGTTCGCGCCGCTCTACGCCGCCTAATATAACTTTAACGGGGCGATATTGCAAGACGCCGACAACGACGACGACGACGACGACGCGATATACACTCGCACACACACAGAGACACTGACACGCGCTCGTAGCAGCGGAGCAGCGGCAGCAGCAGCAGCAGCAACAGCCTCGCGGAGTATTACGGTGGGGAAGGTAAAAAGACCGTCACTTCGTGGCTGCTGCTGCTGCTGCTGCTGGTGCTGCTCTGCACAGGGGAAGGGAGAGAGTTGGAGAAAGAGAGACGGAGAGAGTCCGGTTCGTAGGAAGGTAACGAAATACAAAAAAAAAAGTGAGTGAGAGAGAGACGTCGTCGCGGCGCACAACGACTCTCTCGTCGGTTCGGAACTTTAAGTGGCTTCCGTTAACGACTTAGGCTAGCGCGTCTATTGGGATCCGCGAAGTCCATCTCTATTGCTGCAGGACACAATGGGAATATGTGCGATGCGCGGGGAATAACCGGGGGAATACCCGCGACTCGCGATTTCAATGGAACCGACGTCTTTCCTTGGACGACTTTGCGCTCTCTCCACCCTTTCGACTTGGACGTAACGAATATACATGCTTGCGGATGTTGTACAATGTTTGAGAAATGATCTGTGCAGCGGACGTTTGTATATATGATTATTAAAATGACTGCACAGCGCACAGATTAATTTGCGCAGATATATATATATATATATAAATAGACCGTACTGCTGCCCCAATTCTTCGGGCTCAAGTATATAAGGCAGCGCGGCTATTTTTGCTGCGCGCGCGCGCGTTGAAGAGATACCCGCGAAACTGAAAATATAACGCGACTCTGCATCTGGTCAGCATTAGGTCTACAGTCTCGCGAAAAAAAAAAGTAACCACAACGACATTAATTTCAATACTTGGAATTGGTGCAGCGGCAAAACAATAAATCCTTCTCGAGTCCGCGTGCGGAATGTAGATTTTTTTATTATTATATAGCCAAAGGATCCGACGACAGTGCGCTGTATCTGCGCTTTTTTCTTCTTCTCCTCGCCCCGAACGATTAGTCTTTTAATCGGAGCGCGAAATATCGTTTAGAAAGGGAATCGCGACAAAGGCTGCAGGAACGCGGTGTTACGGTTTAAACGCACGGCCACGCACTGATTTCGCTCGCGACGAGCCTATACTCTGTCACCGTTATACCAGATTCGTGCGTGTGGGCGTCTTATATATATATAGTGTCCCTCGAGTGTACGAAATATTTAGAGTTTCGGGGACAAGTGGATGCATGCGTGCATGCGCGAGAATGCCGCAACTGGAAATTGCGCAAAAGGGGAAGCGTCTGCGCGACGCGACTTTATGCAGCATCCGCTTTATTAGTCGTGGGTATTATTTTTCTTTTCCGATACGCGTTCGGGGGAGAATGAAGATGTTGGATCGATCGCGATTTGTAGGCGTGATTTATTCTTGGCTGGGCCGGCGCACGGAAACATCGGCTTTTTTTTTAATGCCGTCATATTTTTTAAGTAGACGGTGCTTAAAGTCGCAATTTTTCATATTTATGCGCGCGAGAAAACTTGAACACTTATAGCTGTTGGTCGCTGCTGATGAACGCGCTCTTGTGTGCAAAACGCTTTTTATGTTTTCTGATGCACTATTCGAGATGGCGAGTGTTTTTTTTTTCTTCGGTCAAAATTAGATTTATGCATTTGTTAATTTGTGTTTTAGCACGTTGCCTATTGTTTATATCGCCGTTTTAATGCATATCTGAGTAATGCGTTAGGATAGAATTGCCGAAGGTTCACGTTTCGTGAGTCATTGCATAAATACAAAATAAATAATTTTACAAGTCATTGTGAAAAGAAAAAAACAGATATATTTTTTCTTGAGTTTCGCGAAGAATATCGAAGGTGCGACACTTGAACAGTGAGAACATCATCGCAAGCTCTTAGGTCCCGGATTAGGCGATAAGTAACGTTATACACTTTGTATTTCCTGCTATAAAACAAAATAAAAGGAGAATTTCTCGTGCAGGTCCCGCGTCTTTTGTCGGAATATCTTCATCGTGTAGCTCGTCGCCACTTTGCTAGACCTGCAAAAGTCATTTACAAAGCCAATCATCGACTGTATAATATCTTATTGTCCTAATAACGTCTACGAGTAGTTAAGATTCTCGCACCGATAAACTTCGCGTTATACACCTAAGCGCTGGGAACACGATAGAAATTGTATTCGCGACAAATAAGCCATACAACGGCATCAAACCAATCAAATATTTGCCGATGCTATCTGTTCCCGACCCAACTACTTAGGCATATCGCGCTGTGCCTGAGGCCTGTAACCAGCGAAAATATGTGCGACGCGTTCAGAGTTTGGTCGATAAAAGGCTTACTTTGGCCATTAATCTGTTTTCCGCGAGCAAACGCGCGATTGACGCAAAAGAAGGCTCTTTCTCTCTCTCCCTCCTTTAACGACGTGTCAATTGTTCGGTATAACGCGAACAGCAAACATGAGCGAGTCTCTGCGATCGGCATTACACCCGAGACGGATAAGCATCTTCCTTATTTTGTTTTTGATACGCTACGAATGGAATTGATTCTGGCTAATCGGCCGTAGATCTGCCCGTAGCTTATCTGTTTATTCTTTCCTCGAGCCTCAAGCCTAGGCCTGATAAGATGTCGCAGCCTCGGAGGCTTCAGGCTTCGGTTTCGCATTATATGCGATCGCTTATCTATCTCGGCTCGCACTCGATGATAATGAAATACTTTTGATCGACGACTTTTTAGCTTGCCTTCGATACACATGCTATTACGGAAGATTTGCTCGTGCAGCAGCTCGACTTGCGCGATATATAAGTTAACCTATTTTGTTCGGTTTCCGATCGAGTGTGCATATTATAGATAATGGTTAATTGCGAAATTATACAAGAGTAGTATTTATCTACTTGGAAGAATATTTGCTATTTGATAGGAGCTCGTTATACTTTGTTTGTCGTTAGGTTTTTGAGTGCGGGTTTCCATCGCGACGTCGCGGCTGCTGCTTCGGTGGATTATTGCGAAACGTTCTATATCGCGTTGCGACACAACATGAACAATAAGTATCCAAGTACTTATATGTATATACATGTTTGCTTGAAAATGTAATTAATCTGGATTGAATTGAATTCGACGATTGACGTACATCATTGTATTATTATAATTTCCAATATATTTCTTTTTTATATTCTTCAATTTAAAATAAATGAATGTACGACTACCTAAGTTTTCGAATTCGAATACATACAATTCACATGTTTGGTTGTTTTGATTCTAATAACCGGTTACGGGCACACAAGCCAGCAATCGCGTACGATTCGATCTTTGAAATTTTTTCTCACCCCAAAAAACCATTTGTAATCTCTCGAATCAGCGTACGAATCTTTCCCAAGTGTACGCGTCAGCTGTCTTATTATTATAGCATTATACGAACTTCTCAAACGTTGCGTATGAAATGACAGAATAAAAAAAAGATAGAAGGAGCTGTATCGTTGCGTCAGTTACGCACGAGTTCTGGGCAAGTCGATGAATTTTCAGTTCCTCTCGTTATATATTTACGTTGCCTCGTCACGAACGCGTTTTACAAATGTGTGAAGATCAAGCCCGCACGTGGGTTAATAATAATATCGCGATCTCCTATAAAATATCTCTTACCTTCTGCTGCACGCACTCGAATCAATATTCATAAATAGCGCGCGCTTTATTTTTATATAGTAATCGTTGGTTAATTTAAATAAAGCTTTCCTATCAAGCAGTTTCAATTCAATTAATAAACAATGTGGCACTGTAAGATACTCTCATTTCTCGTATTATTTAAACCCAATAAGCTTACCACCTGCAGTATTGTTTGTAAAGATTAATTTTATAACTCATCGTTGAGTTTTCCGCAGATAAAGAATCTGTAACGTAAAGAGTATGGAAAGTCTCACGGACTCTCCACCATTTATTTCCTCGAATTCTAATTAAAAGCAGGTAAAAAGGACTTATTTCCAATATATAATTTATTGGCTTTCCGCTTGTATATACAACATTGAAAATCCTACATTACGAAGAAGCGCGCGGAACACACTGCAATCCATACATAACTCGCAAGAATCTCTATTATTTGCAATAACAAAAGAGATATATAATTAGC
The DNA here is from genome assembly GCA_900490025.1 of Megastigmus dorsalis. NCBI lineage: Eukaryota > Metazoa > Arthropoda > Insecta > Hymenoptera > Megastigmidae > Megastigmus > Megastigmus dorsalis. The sequence goes on from UELU01143321.1 coordinate 123,722, forward strand.
GAGAGAAAAAAAAAGGCTACAGCTGTGCGTGTATGTGATTCCCCTGGCTTTTAGTTAAAGGTTTTTTTTCCTTCCGGGAAGACGAGAAAACAAACGTGCAAAACGGCACTTTGACGTGCAAACACGACTCGCCTCTGTATAAAGCTTAATACAGCAGCCTATAACGTGGGTGTCTTCAGGGAAATCCCGCATCGAAGCGCGGAGTCGCGTGAGAAGAGACGTGGCGGCCTGCCTGTCGATTTTTTGCGCACCTGTACGAGAGCTCGCGCACACACACACACACACACACACAAACATATAGGTACTCCACGTGGAATTGATCTCGTGGGCTCGAGCCGCAACCTTATACATACTGAACTTGGCGGTGAACGCGTTACCTGCCGTACTTTCCTTTCTTTTATATTCACTCCTATGGTAAGCGCGCGGATTAAGCTGTGGCTTTATAGATCGCGGATTGAGCAAATCGCGTTGGGAAAACCATTTGATTTCAGGGAGATTTTTAGATGAAACGCTATACATTTTATTGCATAATGAGTATATAATAATTTCTGTTCCATTGTATCGCGGATGAAACGCGCGAAATTGAAATAGTTATTATTGCGCTTTTAACTGCTTGTTTCTGGGTCGTTCGCGCGCCCATAAATATATATACTTTTATTGCGGGAATCGAAATTGAAAAATTGCACCTGCTTCGGCGCTATATATATATACTTTCTCGTAATCGAACTACTTATCGGTCATTAAGTAAATTATGATCTCAAAGCTCCATTAGCATGGTAAAAACTGTTTCAAACTATTCTAGAGCATGGAAAAGAAATTATGCAATGATGATCGTTTGTGAAAAAACTGGGTTATCAGTAATTAGGACTTTGCCGCATTCAATATACCTGGATAGCTGATAATTTTTAAAAGAATTTTTAGTTTAAATCAGCGCAGTGCAGTATAATTTAAGTTTTAAAAAATAATTTTCTTTTTAAAGACAAGCTGACAAGTTCAGAATTAGAATTTGAACTGTATAAAAGTGGTTTTGCTGCATATACTTTCAGATCAAAAGTTGATCCTCGCTTGAGTCTTATAAATTGCAACAAATTATGCGCTGCATTTGCTCCACACACACACACACGCACACACACACACACACACACGCATCCAGCTTATATATAGGATGACGCAATAAGTGAATGGTGTCCTGAATAAAGTGAAAATATCAGCATTCTTTGCACTAGAACTTATTGGATACATCTAGCCGCTCGACTTCATTATGCTTCTTACTATGCTTATTATATGTATTTTCTTATTAACAACGAAGAATCATGAAAAATATACCTAATTAGCGTTAAATACGCGCGGGGTAAACACGTGATGTATGCATAAGTACTGCACGAATCATTTTTTGTTCCTTCCGACGAAGAGAAGCAATAAAAAAAAAAGTACAAAGCCGCCTAGTGCGTTAGTCCGCTCAGCGTGTTCAAATAAGATGGAAAATTACGGAAAAATCGTTTTAACGAGATAAGCGCACAGTGTTCGCGTTTGGTATACTTAAGAGCGCGCGAGTCGCAGCCTTCGAAATTTATCTCAATCTTCTTTAAATAATATTACAAAGTATTAAGTATATTGCGCGGCAGAATTTTAAAATCTAATTTCTTAGTTCTCGTCGTCGATCGTTGCGGCTATACTTATGCTGCTTACCTACGCTTTTGTCGTTATTATATTCGAAACACGCGCTTTGGCAGATAATGCGGCGCACACTTTTGCTTTTCAGCACGATTTTTGTCTATGTTAGCTGCGAATATTCGATGAGAACTAAAAACGATATTGAACTTTTTTACATAATCGCGACGAAATGTCGTTTCACCCGATTAAATTGCGACGATAGTAAATGGAAAAAAGGAAATTGGTGTATCACGTTGCATGCGCGATCGTAATGGAGACTTAAAGACGCGCGAAGAATAATAACCAGTATTGCATAATTATTGTAATTTAATAATAATAAGGATAGTAAATGTATTTAATGAGAAAAGACATTATCGTGATTTATTTATAACCAATGCTTAATGGATTCTCCAGTTCAAAGCACTCGATGAATGTCAAATAATGATTAGTTTTCTCGTTACACTCTTTGGAAAACGTAACGCGAACGACGCTGCCGCGAGAAAAACAATTCCCGGCCGTAAAACCCAGGCATACCGTCTATTTTTAACCGCAATTTTTATAACAAATATAAAAAGTAATTACCAATTCCGCACTTTCCGCAATGTGCAACACTAATAGATAATCTATACAGCGTGAAGAAAGATTTTCGCACTATATAGCGATTATATTTGTCGAGTTTCCTTGGCCGGTCATATATAAAAGTAAACAGAGTGGATGCAGCTCTTACCACACACAGACACAAGCTCCGGGAAGAAACACGATCGCCGCCTCGGTACTATTAAGCGCACCTAATCTCCAGCAGATTAAAAATCCTCGGGAGTGCAGCACAACAATATGTATATTCGGACTTTGTTTCCTGCGCGCGGTGCGGAAGTTCCGCGAGCCACGTGAATTCCACTTCTTTTCCAAACTGTATAATCGCCAAATCCTTTCTCGTGTAGGTATATATATATAATGAGGTGAGACACGGGAATCGGATCGGTCCGTATTTACGCGCTGCGGTTGTCGGTTTACGAGTATATAAGTATTTGATGCACGCGCGCCGGCAGAAAAGGAGCGACTGACAGAGAGCCGGCTTCGGAGGCGAAAAACCCATACGCTCCACGGACGCGCTTACGACGAGGCTGTATATAATACGAAAAATTTGCTTTGCTCGTCATATACCGACACCTGCGCAAATGTCTATCTATATATATATATATATATATAGTCGCCGAGGCGCGAATCAACAAACCTGGGCTGCTTGCGTATGCGGATTCTTTCGGCTTTTAGCTTTTTTTTTTGTTTTTCTTCGAGCATCGATGATTAATGGATTGGACATATTTATTGAAAGGTTTTCGGAGCTTGAATCGCGGTGCGGGGACTTTTGTTATTGTTAGAGGAGCGCAACGAATCGCGTACCGTTCGCCGCGCGTCTGGTTTTTGAGGCGTTTTTAATTGTTATCGAGGCCTTACGTCTCGTGTATATTTGCTATATTACATATCGGATTAATTCATTTATTACAGCCTTACCTTCTATATCGCCTATTTGCTCTTCCATTCATATAATTTGCTCTCGTTTCTTTTTTTCATCGACGCTTTTGTACAGCACCGCTTATGCGAAATCGCATCGCTCGTATCTTCAATTTTCGTTACTACATACATAAAATAACACTTTTTCTAGAATCGTAAATATCTGCACATTTCTATGATATAGGTATCGTTTGTTTTGGTCGCATCTCGACCACAATAAGCTACGTCCCTTCTTGTCGAGATAACGTGGCATCTATGCGCAACGAAAAACTTCAATGATCTATGTATATATACGTACGCGAAAATTTCAATCATCACTTGCAGGCCAACATCGCGTGAGTCAGTTAAACAAACACTTTCTACATCCGACCGAAGCTAAAGACAACACGTACGCGACGCGTCCAATCAAAAAAAGAAACCAAGTGCTGCGCCTGCCACGGAAATAAAGAAGTAAAAACCAAGAATGTATTACATTCGGAAATAACGTGGCCGCTCGTAAACAATATCCGTCTCCGGCTACTGCTACTTTTTTTTTCCCGTCTCCCCCCTTCTCGCAATAATAAGTATAGCTGCACTCTCTCTCTCTCTCTCTCTCTCTCTCTCTCCGACACACACACACACACACACAGACACACAGATGGAGTGCAATAACCACTGCGGGCGAACTCGGACGCGACGATATACGCTGACCGACGACGCTCTGCCGCCGCCGCCGACGCCGCAAGTGACAATTAGACAGCTGCCGCTGCCGCACCGCTTCTACATCAGCTCGCCGACTATTTCGCTCTCTACCTATATAGACTTCGCTTCCTTGACGCTTGACGCATTACGTGTACACGCGTGCATTCACCATAATGCGTGAGCGGAAGATCGCTCGCCGTGACGCGATGCGTGTGTGTATACTGCAGGAGCGCCGCCGCAGCGACGAACTCGACTGCGAAAGTTTATGCGCGTTTCGCTTACTGCATCGGTCTTTTGCCGAGGCGATCCGAGTTAGAGATCGCTCCACGTACCTACTGTTTTTTGGCTCGATAAGATAATGCATAATTATTTATTGGGAGCGGATAATAAGAGAAATTGGGTCAATGCGCAAATTATGTACGGGTAGGATTGATAACGTTGGTCTATTACATAAAACTCGCTTCGATTTCTGCGCGGCACTTAGGACGAGTGCCAAAAACATTTGGGGTAAAAATAATTTCAAAGACTTTTTTTTTATGCAACGAGACGCGGTGCGAGGCTCCTCGCTTATATAGAAGCGAAGATCGAGTGTGGCCGCCGACACGTAATACCTTGCATATTTTTAAATTTATTATTCCAACAGCCGCGAAACAATATAAATGCTGCAGGCTTACCTACTACTCGGATGTGTGATCATTTTCAGTTATGATTTAATAATGAATTCGCTGTTTTTTCCGTTGCCATAAAAAAATACTATATGCGAGCACACATTGTATAGGCACATTTATTGATTGGAATTCACACATTGTAGAATTAATTCTGTCTTTCGTTTCTTTTTTTTTTATGTAGATCTACGCATTTCAATGTCGACGGCTTATTAGTGAGCTAACGCACGGAAAATGGTTAATGCCTGATGAGCGGAAAAAACAAACTTGCGTATATACTCGTGATAATTTTTACAAATATATACACTCGATATATTACGATTCTGCTTGTAAATGAGCTGAACCAACATTGTAAGTAGTAAAAGTACTATTAACATGAGGAAACATGATTGATTGCAAGATAATAAAGATAACAACTGATGTTCGATGGCCGACATTTACTGCTTTGAATAGGAAAAATAAACTGTACATTAGAATTTTTGACTCTTTGAAAAATTACGTTTGACCTTTCTTTTTAGTACGAAAATTACGGAACTTTTGCCACATCGATTTTTAAGGTTTTTTTTTCAGTTAACTATATAATAAGTTACATACACAATTAGTGGTAGATGAATCATTATGTATATTGTACTACATGAAGATAAACATATTAGAACTGGATCAATATTGCAATGTATGTGCGAGAAATGCGTAACAATAGTCACACCTTATCTGAATTAGAAACAACTGTGCCTCAGTGTCTAATACACAAAACATGAAATTGTAAAAAGAAATGATGGCCCAGCTATACATATGTTCCGCGGTTGAATTCGACTGAACAAGAGACTCTATATACACATCTACACGTGTGTCTTGCCGTATCCGTATGTTACTCCTGAAACACGACTCAAGGAGAATAAATAAAGCTAAAATGCGCGCGTTTTGTGTTTTTTCTAAACAATGGCGTACGTTACATATCGCATTTCTTGCAGAGGTCAGGCATCCGACGAGCATCGTTTTTTATCACTCATTTCAAGACGCAACAAAATCTATTGCTTTTTTTTTCTTCTAAACCAGAAAGAGAGGGAAAAGTTGCAGTATAGTAGAATAGTCGTCTAGAATGCGATCAAAATTTGCTCTCGGATAGTGTGAGTTCGGTAACCGCGCAGTCGATGAACATTAGTGCATTTTGTAATGCACGTGCGATGAAGATGTGCAAACATTTAGATCGTGTAACATTCGCAGGAAACGAGACTTCCGTTTATAAGAATGTATATTATTGTAACAACATCCGTGGCGTATATATACGCGTGCGATGTTGTGCGTCTTTTTTTTTTTTGTTTAAAAGCCCCAATATTATCCGAATCAGCGGTTCTCGCGGAACGTGATAAATCTCGCAATGAATCGGCAACGATTTTCTTATCGTTCCCTATTAAGGAGTTGAGCGTTTTCAAAAGCAAAAGCGGAGGAAGGAAATTAATTGCTCGCGGATACGTACCTATATCATCGCGTAATTACAAACAATAGCCTATGCACTTGCTCTTTTCGTATAGATCTTCCTGTAGAATTCGACGTATCGATCGACGCAGAAAAGTGTATAGGCGCGTCTCTTTCGCCTAAATTCTCATCGATTTCGCCTGATTCGCCGCTGTGCACATATCATCGAGCTGTGCGCGCTTAGTATACGTATATACGCAGTCAAGGTCGGGACGGCGTGTGTCTGCCACCACCACCAGTAGCAGCAGCCAGCCAGTCAATTTAGCTTGGCCAAGTGGATTATATATCGCGAATGTCGGCGCATGTACACTGTACACATCCTATTCGTGATGTATATATATATAAATATCGTAGATTGCAATACATGTCGCCCACGCGATGCTTCTCTGTGGCCTGAAATATATTTTAAACAAATCGAGCGGATAATTCGGCGGAAGTGAGTGGTGACTCTTGATATTTCCTCGTGTCGCTGAGCCGGAGACAGAATAGTTGCTCTTTCCAAATGAAAAATTGACGCGTCGATATAGGAGTTTGTTTTCATTTACTTGCCTTCCTAATTTGTCCCGAGAAATTTGCTTTTTTGACCCTTCTCTTTTTTTTTTCTTTTCGTGTATTTCTTTGTAGCATTTGACAAAAGCGCGAAACGCACGGCTGCATAGTGATTCAAATAGTCGATGGATTTTTCTTTACTATCTTAAAGAATCTTCGAGACAGCTTCCATATTAGTAAAATTAATGTACTTCATCTAGTTGATTTTGTATTTTGATACCTTTCTGGAATTTTAATGCGATTGCGAAAAGTTGACGCTAGCATTTAGAAAAGTGCAGAATCCGAAAGGATTTTATCATTTTTAATATCGATATTTCAAAATTGGCATATAAATTTTTAATTACAGACATGTTTTCGTCTAGGATGAACGTCGAATAGCTAATTTTAAATTTATTTGCGCAAACACTGGCGGATATTGTTTCCAGAAACTAATAAACAGAATAATTAAGCGAATACTGCAGGATGCATACCAAACGTCTATTATAGCTATAAATCATTCTCGAGCAACAAAAAAAAAGCAATATATTTTACAATCGACAGAGCCTCATCAAAGATAAAATAAACTTTTATTTGATTTTCAGCCCAACTTTAACCTCAAGTAGTAAAAGACGTTTGATGTAAATCCACCAGAATCCGGAGAGTCTCTATATTTAAGTCCATATGCCAAGAAGACTTGTGCGGCGTCTCTCGGCGTCATCGAGCTCGCACATGGCGCGTAAGTATATATACATGCCGACGAAGCGCTATACATACATATATACGTATATAGTAGCTAGTGTGCGGCGGTGAGTCAGTCGCTTTTTCCGACCCTCGGAACCACCCGCGTGCATACTTAGTAATAGAACGAGCAAAAACTCGTGGCAAAATGTTACTGTTTGTCTCTATACACCCGATATTAACGTGACAAAGAAATATGCGTGTGATAATAATAAAGTTCAACGTCTGTATTATAACGTGTACGATTGATACAGTTTTTATGCGATGCGCGAAATGGCTGCTGCCGCTGCAGCTTCGGAGAGATTCTGTCGATTTTTCTCGGTCGCTTTTCCTTGTTGGATTCAAGAATGACTCTGTACGTGTGCTACATAATGAGCCTGCGAGTTCGTGGTGTGTTGCAATTAGTTTTGTGGCTTCTTAATGATTCATAGAATGCGTTGGACGAAGCGTTTAAACGTTGAGCAGGATTATATACGTTCGATGCGACGTGTGTTTGAATTCGAATCATTGTATTTACGATGTAGACTTTTTAATGACTTAGATTGTTAATATATGGTTTTAGAGGGTTAATAAAAGTATGATTGTCGTTACCTACTCCGCATTGAAGGGCAATAAATTGCATTTGTCGGCATTTCCTAATCGACGGACAAGAGGCTAATTATCCTAGACAAAGCAGCGGCCAATAAACAACGTATAGTCGTATACCCCATGTGTATAGTACATAATATGTACCATCAATGTATAGTAGCTCATAACCGGCTACGCTCGCATAAACGCTCGCGTCTCGCCATCTGTCTTGAAAAACACCAACTATCTTCTCGTGCACATCTGCTCGGTGGATAAAAGCGGATACAACGGTATTTTCCACACCTGTCAGAGTTCCATCGTCGCGTTTCGTTTCTTTTTCTCACTCCCAGTTTGCGCGTCTTTCATCGTGCCTTTTATCGCCGCGTTTTCGCAATGGATTAACGAGGCGTGAGCCGCCGAGTCACACGACAAAGCTACTACCGTGAGCTGAAAATTTTTAGTACACTCGGCGAACGGTTCTGCGAGTCGGCTTTTAGTCACTCGGATGACATACACTTACGCGGGGAGTTGGCTGTGATTTAGAATAGTTGCGAAGGTGGGCTTGTAAACATAAGTGAAAGTCGCTGAGCTAGGATAATATATATAGGTAGCTACGATACTTTGGTATTACGATTCGTATCCCGGGTGAAAGAATAGAAGATAAGGGGAAAAAATGGACGAGGAAAAGATGTGGAAGGACTTTTACTACAAGGTGATCGAGGAGACGGAGAGAAAACAAAAGGAGCAACAGGAGCAGAGCAGCCACGAGGCCAGGTGAATATATATAAGGGTGACGTTACATCGCATCATAAGCGCACCGTCTTATTACACTACGTGTTCTACTTATTCTACTTTTTTTTTTTAAATTTTCAAAACTCGCCGTTACTAATTGACCTTCTTTTTCGCAGCTTATTCAATGTCTACTTTAACAAAAATCCACATAACATTCCCAAATACTTTTGGTAAATATTATCTAGCAGCCTACTCTGCAAAATACTGTTGCATGTAGAAATGCATGTGCATCTGCATTGAACCGGTAAGCTTATATTTTCAGAGTAATCCGAACGATATGACAATATTTGTTACTCTCGCGGAGATTCTGCGGCATCTTCATTTTTAGACATACTACACTTTGTATAGAGTTATTTCGGTGTTTGACTCATCAGACGATATTTCCCGGTGAAAGGTCTCTGTGGTAATCGGGCGTCATCGTGTTGCCGATACCGAGAACGCGCGCATACGTTTTATGGCTCTCTTTAGCCGGTACTGTTTCAGTGCCGCGCTGCATAGACGTGACTGCAATTGATATACGGTTTAGCTATCGGTTATGACAGTATCAAGGATGTATGCTCTGTATACAAAACAGCGCGGGATCGTTAACGAGCTAACGATCTTTCAATGTTAATTGGACTGTGCTCGCATTGCAGTATCGGTGTACATAGGCATGAGGAATTGAAGCATGATGTTTGTGCTGTTATGTAAACAATAGTCTCTTTTTAACACAATTATCTGTTTTTGCTTGTAATTTTTGTTGTACTAATGATAGTTCTGTTTGTCACGTTTTAAATAAAGTTAAATAATGGTCTAGCATGTGATGCGAAGTGTGACTGTACAGCTGTTGGAGCTTTGTAGAAATCTACTTTACCGGCACTCTAGTATGAGTTTATTCAGTTCCACTTTAAGATCGTAATGGACTCAATGATTTGATGTATTTCAATTTAGGACAGATTTATTTACAAAATTAAGAACAACTTCAGCATTTATTTAATGTATGGGTCCAGTCAATAGTAGATTTTTTTAAATGTTTTATCAGATATAAAAAATGCGATGCTAAATTAATTATAAGCACTTAAATCATAATATTTATTAATATATTCTATAAAAAAACGTGGCTGGACAAATCTTTTATTTCTATAAGATTTTCGTGTGAATTAATCTCAAAAATAAACAGTTGAAATTCAATTTACTAGTTTATCACCTTCGATTTATTTTATTTAAAACTTCTAGTTAATTCTGGTATTCTGTAGCAGTTATATCTTACCAAGGCTAACTTTTTTACACAGTTACTGGCTAGTAATTGTTGTATGAATATTTTGAATTCACTGTGATCAATGATTTTTAGAGAAACTAACTTGTGCAGTAAATTATTGCACTTCCTAAACGTGGAAACAATGATATACTTTTTTGAATCATTTTATTTTATAAGCTATGGGTTTCATAAATTTTCAAATGCATAACATTATATTATATAAATTTAATCAATATTTTAATACAACATTACAAAATGGATTGGAGAATTTGAAAGTAAAATCTAAAATGATTAGTATTAAGTTGCAATAAATTATGTTATTATTGTAAAAACCTTTATGATAGATTTATTGTAAAAGTAATTTATAAATAGATAAGAAGGCGAAGACTAGTAGTGTAGCCGTCAAGTTTCGTCTTCCAATTAAAATACGCATCCTAATTTATTCAGAAAATCGTAAATTAGTTTAAGAGAATGACGTAGACTCACCTGAGAACCTTTTCAAAGAATTCACACGAAATCGCGTGCCTACTGAAAATTAATTTTCTCAACCTAATTTACATATTGTTAATAGAAAAATATCTAAGAGTATTCTGACCGATGGTATAAATTGGAAATCCCCCTACATTAGAAAATTGCATTAATAACTGATTTGTAACTTTTTAAATGCTCATTTTACAGTTTTTGACCAATTTCTAAACAAAAGTCAATAATTTTTTAACAACGCTGAAAAGAATTTATTGATCATGGAACGCACAATTTTTGCAAGCATTTTTATTTTGAGACGTTTCGAGGGTTTAGAAACATATACCCTCCTCTTCAGGCTGAACAAATTGTTACAAATTATATTAACAAAAAATGCATCGAAGTATGTTTTTTGTTAATAATTTGTAATAATTTGTTCAGCTTGAAGAGAAGGGTATATGCTTCTAAACCCTTGAAACGTCTCAAAATAAAAATGCTTACGAAAACTATACGTTCCATGACGATAGATAAATTCTTTTCACCGTTGTTAAAAAATTAAAGGAACGATAAATTCATCGATTTACTTAATAATAATTTAAAGTAAATCATCACTCGGTATACACATTGCTTTCAATGTTATTTAAAATCCTTATCATTGGCGTATATTCAGATAAAAAAAATTTCTTCGTTTTTCCACAAAACTGCGCAACAGTTTATATAAAAGTCATCCACCGCTTATCAGCAATCTTAATTTAGCATACACCTCATCAGTCTCATTTCGCACAGCATACATATGACTCGTATTAACATTTGCTCTGTAAACGCATGCCTGCCTCGCATACGCTAGCAATAAAAAAAAGTAAGGGATTAATCGTTGTAAACCAAAATCATATGACGCTAAAAGATGCGAATGTTTAAGCGGCGTCGAGCGGAAGCAAAGATCGCATGTGTGTATACAGAACATTTTAGAGGAGGTAGAAATATGAATGGCGGCTGCAGGTGGGCTTAGTCATTCGCGTTCGCGCGTCCACGCCGGTAAAGTTTAGTCCTTTGAAACGTTGAGATCGGTTCGTGTCTTGCTCGAGTCAGTTGTGGGTTTTTCGTGTGGGCTCGAGATGCAAAAACTCGCCTATTGTTTGACTAATACGCTTGTGTCTACTCTTCGCACGTAATTCTCATTATATAAAATATCTATATAAGCTGTTATGGTGTTCGAGTATCTTTATAGTTTTTGAGTGGATTTTCATTTTTTTTTAATGAGATGAAGTTTCAATCTGTTGGAGATGAGTTGAGATGCTTTTGGGTGATGTAGCAGCTGTGATAAAAAAAAAAAAACAATTTTAGTGCAAATATAAAATTGTGAATATTTTTAAAAAAATTTGAAGAAAAATGATATTATACTTCAAAGTGTTTCATGTGTTCTTAGTCTTAAACTGAAGTTAGCAAATACATCGCAACAACTACTTTGTGCGTAAAAAAAAATTAAAAAATAATTTTTTTGCAAGAATTAAAAATAAATGTACACAACAAAAACACTTGCAATAATTATGGCGCTCCCATTTTAATTTTTTCAAAACATTTTTTTGTTGACTACTACACGGAGAAAAAGGATGTAGCAATATTTATGATGAATATACGAAAAATTACTATGTTGCGTACCAAAGCTGTGATATACTCATTTTATGGAGATTTTTCTTATGTTTATAACAAAAATTACTATTCAACATAGCAATTTTTATAGAAATTTATAGCCAAAATTACTATCTCCATAGTAATAATTGTTATAAATATAAGAAAAATCTCCATAAAATGAGTATATCACAGCTTTGGTACGCAACATAGTAATTTTTCGTATATTCATCACAAATATTGCTACATCCTTTTTCTCCGTGTAGCTTTAATGAAAATTAGTTTTATATACGATAAGAGCTATATGGTTTTTCAGATCAGAATATTTTTAATTCTATATAAAAAGAATAATAATTAAGTAATTCTTCGTCAGTAAACGTTTTTAATCCTTTAAATCCTAATATTATAAAATAAAATAGATATTTTTCAGAGCAAAAGGAATATTTTCTTTTTTCATTTTTATTTTCGTTGATTCCAATTTCTTTGTATAATTTATGTTCTAGTTGAATAGCGACATTTTTATATGCTTCAATCGTTAAATTTATACAGTTCAAGTAAATTTAAAACGAGTTTCTGTTCAAATACTGGTAAATAGAGCTATTTAGTATCAAGGTTATGTAAAACATTTATATAAAAGCTACAAATGATTACAACCGTTTTTTCATGGCAATGCGTCCGTTATATAAAAAAGCAATTATAATTTAGATTGTGGATCTATTTTTTAATAATAGTTATAACAAATATATGCTAGCACATATTTTTTTTTTTTGATTTATATCAAAATGTAGAATTAGAAAAGAACGTTATTTTTGGAGTACATCCAAGATTGGATAAATAAATTCTTGTTTTTTCTCGAACGAAAGAAAAGTCTTACTTAAAGAAATTATACTGTCGGACAACGGAAAAGAGCAAATTCTTAAGAAGACATTTAAACAATTATACAAAATCCTATAAAATTATTGTGCGAATTATAGTCTAATGGTATCATCTAATTGCACATTTAATTATACAGAGAGACACACAATTGTCAACTCATCGGTTTAACTATTTGCCAAGTTTTTCTAGAAAATACAAAATTGAATCATGCAGTTTTCATTGTAAATTTAAGTGTCTGCAATTGCACATGTAATCAATCGCACGATAAATATGAATTAAACTCAATTATTGAATAGAAGGGAATTTTTTATGAGTAGTATCTGCGATCTATTTACCAGTACACCGCATATATGTATATATTTCGAGCAATTTTATTAATGATTAGGGAAATGCAACATAAATTGGTGCTGGAAATTTTCAAGGACTTGAAGGTCTTTACCGTGCGCCATTGAATAATAATTTATCTAAATATATTTCAAGACTTTACGAATATGCATATGAATGGGGAAGAGTATTCAGATCCTAAATGAAATTTCGACTAGTCATCATGTATTGAATCTATTCAAAACGCACGAGGATGCAGATATTTTCAAGTCATAAATTAACATTCAATTAAGAATAATCCATAAGAGCTGGAATCAAACACTGCTCAACCCAATTAAAAATCGTCTCCAAAGCACATACATAATGTACGTAAGATAGGCTGCAGAAATCTCGGATGCATATAAAGATAGTCGAGCACCGCGTAAACGCATGTCTCAGTCGCGTAGCGTCCAAGGCACATAACAAGCTGCGAGCATGCACTTTTAACAAGTTGACGTTTAACCAAGTGGCCCGTCGCCGGGTGTGCCGTCGCGCGCGCTCGTCTCCGTGGTGCGGTCGGTCGGGCCGGCGGATATAATTCGCCGCTCGTCTAACTGTATACACACGGGGTCGGGTGGCGCGCGCTTGCTTGCTTTCGTGCGCGACGCGTCCGTTTGTTTGATAAAGGCTCCAGGAGGAGGACGGCGGCTTCTTCGAGAAGCTCGGCACTCGTCTGGCTGAGAAGGCACAAGTTCAACAGCTCGAGGAAACTTTGCCGGCGGAAAATGAGGAGGCGGAGCCCGAGGACAAGCAGGAGCAGGAGGGATGCGAGGTCGAGGTCGGCGGAGGCGAGCTGGAGAACTTGTGCGTGCTGGAGGAGCGGGAGGCGCTCTACGCTGCTAAGGAGAGCAATTTGCAGAGGCAGCCGAGCGTCCCCGCAGGACCGGCCGAGACAGACAGCGAGTCGGAGGAGCACCAGACCGTCTACGACATCGTCGCTCAATCCTTTGGACTGAACGTAAGTGTGCGACGCTATAGCGGCCCTTCTATGCTATCTATACTGCTCCCTCTTCATGTTTATATACATATGTGTGTGTGTCGGTGTGTCGGTGTGTCGGTGTGTCGGTGTGGGTGGGACGTTTAGCGCGTGGGGTTATAAAGGGTCTGAGTGGTTTTTGGGGGGTGGGCGAGAGCGAGGAGTAGGATGCTGAACGCGGTGGTCTTTGCGGTGACGCGGCCACTTAAGGATGCAAGTATCGCTCTCGCTTTCGCTCTCTCTCTCTCTCTCTCTCTCTGAGCAGCAGCAGCGACGATGAAAATTTAAGCCAGAACTCGCTGCAGCTAGCCGCTGGCTCGAGGCTTTACTTTACCGCGTGGATAGAGGGTAGGATTGTTTTGGTTCGATCGCGGCTTTGATGCGGCGACGTGCGACACTGAGAATCCTAGGCCTTTGACTTTATACTGCAGCAGAGACTCGTGCGGTTGAATCGATCGAACAACTTTATTATACTCTCGATTCATTATAATGCGATAATTGAGAAATTTGCAAAGTTCTTTTATTCCAACTTTCTGAAAGCAAGATAAAACGCGTGCAGCAGTACTGCTTTCTTTGCTTTTTATCTATACTAAGTTTTTCAAAACATTTGATTAGCGCGAGGTGAAGAACCCGATAATCGGTGTACATGTAAGTTGTACATATGAACACTCACATAGTAACAAGCTTTTTTTCAGCTCGAGAGCTAATTAGCGCAATTGCGATACTATTTGCGGTAAAATATTACGGAAGGGAAATATTTTCAATTTTTCTAAACAATCAACTGCTAATTATAATAATAAATTATTAAATAGTCTCAAAACTTACTAGATTAGAAAGTTGAGTAAAGTGACAGCTCTGCAAGCGGTTTTGCAATGTAGAAAGATCAAATTATGAACTGTACGATCATAAAGTTTTTATCAGTATACGAATTTCTTAATTTAATTTAAATTTCACCTTTTGAGAATTAGCGATAAGTCTTTAAGATACTATATAGTATCTATTAGCTGTTTACAATGCGATTTTAATGAAATTTATTATAATTATAACTTTAGTATATAATTTTGATTTATAGAATTTATACAGTATACCTGTAACATGTTGATGTTTATTTGAGCTAATGCGTATAACGAATTTTTTACTTTTTTCGACAAATAGGTACTCAATATTACTTTACTCCCTATACATAAATATAGTCGAAGCTATAACAGTTACCTACTTCCTGTTATTGTACAACGATTGAATTTTTAAATTTAATTAGAACTATATGTTTGAGATTACAAGGTTTTCCTCTTAATATTTATGTAAGACTGCTTAATCTGTTGTGTATACGTATACATGCGCAAGATCACATCAGTTTCATTTATTAAAAAACAGAGCTATATGCAGGATAACATTTTTTATAAAAACAACAATTTTTAACTCGATAGATTGTCAAGTGTATACACAAGAAAAGTAATTTATGGTAATTTATTATAGTAATGAAATCATCTAATAAAATCATTATCAACAATCATTGCGACGAGTAGCGGTCGAAACAGCCGTGAAAAATGCATAGCTCGCGTAAATAAAGCGAAAGACTGCAGATAGGAAGGCTGTAGTATAGAAACTCGTTTAGGGCAGTAGTATAGTGCAGCGGGGTTAGTTATTGATTGCAGGACGAGGCGGTATTGATATTTGAAATGAGGGTTCAGCCGCGGCGCGCGATGCCGGTAATAGTAGGCCCAGGTGTAAGGGTTCAGTTGCCTTGGCGCTCGAGCAATGGAAACAGTGCTGATAATACCGGTCCTGACTTCCACCCTCGTGCGGGGTTTCGCCGTTGTCCGCGAACAGAAGCGCTCCCAGACTATCAATCCAACGATTATTCACGTTAGGAGCAAAGACCAGACGGTGAGTTTCGAGGGGAAAAGCGCCGCAGCTATACTTGTGAAATATTTATTATATATTTAGCGATAGCGCGAATCATCTCGTAATTCTTTGCGGACACAGATGCGAAAGTTCGCACGGTGCAGGGAGTTCTGACGAAATGCTTTTCGCTGCTCGGTTGTGCGTTATCGTGCCTACAACACGACGGTGCGTTGCTTTAAATAGTATGTAGATGCGTTTAAGTGCGTCGAAGTGTTTTTTAATTCCAATTATGTATATTTGTGTACAAATTTGTTTTTTTTTTACACTATCGTCTGAAAGCATAGAAGAATGCTTATTGATCTTTTTATTTTTAAAGCTATTTAAATGCCAAAGCTTTGGTAGAAACAATCGATAATAAGTATAATATATAATAGTATGACTAATTGCATAAATTATATGGTTAATTTTAGAAACCGAGAATTATTACTATGTAAAAATAGGGATCGAGCTGAGCGTTGATCACAATCTGATCATAATTCACGCGCGGCTAAAATGATGATTAGACCAAATTCAAATCAATCCTATTGTACAATAGCGTGACTGCAGTGTAATAAGCTATGGGGGTGTATATATTTTGTGTATGTATTATATTTTCTCAACACTTTTTGTCAACCATTGCGACTTAATAAACAAATATATATATTTGTAAGAATTTATTTTATAATTGTCGGTGTAATTTGGGAAATGAGGCAAAATATTGGATTGATATAATTTAAAATTGTGCGCTAATATCTTTCTCTTTCTTTGTTCTTGCACATCTGAGAATAAATGCCGTAAAGAATGTATCAAACACCCTCTGGATACATGCATATTAGCGCTCAAACAAAGCTATCGCACTTCATTAGCCGATATATATATAAGAAAAAAATGAACAAAAATCACAAGCACGTCGCTATACACCCGCATTAATGAATTATAATATAAGATTCAGATTAAGAACGACCTCAACCTTCAGCCCAACAGTTTATTTTATCCACTGATTTCTCTCGCTCACACACATACACACGCGCACACACACTCGAAGCAGTTTCATCGAAGTAGCAGATATCGCGCGTTCTGCGTTCGCCGTTCTAATCGTCGCCTCTCTCTTCCTCTCTTTCTCTCCACATGTAACACGAAACACGTTACGCTATTCAAGCTACCGATGCACTCGCGCGCTTTCAGCATAACTCTTATCTCGCGCTGCAGCGCGAGTCTGCAGCATACATTTCGACCTCCTCTTCCTCTCTCTCTCTCTCTCTCTCTCTCTCGTATAAGACAACTGTATGCATCAGCGCGGCGGGCTATCTTGAAAGAGGCTTTTTTTGCGCGAACAAAGAGGAAATCGAGTTCGATGGTTAGTTGGCATGCATGTCTGCCGGGTTGATCGTTCATCGTTACATATAAGATGCAGATGATGCATTGGGGTAAAAGTGACTCTGTGTATATAGACGGCGCGCGCGCTTGCACACGCCTAATATGAGTAGTTCGGTATATAGGTATATATATAAGTACTGAGCTTGAAAGGCTGCTGATACGCGCATCCGTGTGATTAATAGATATGCGCGCAACGCGGGATGTGGAGAGGCGCGAAAAAGAGGTAGGTATATATACGGGCGATTAATTGCGAGATTAAGCGTCAGTTTCGAGCTTAATTAATTGTCGGTTATATACGCTACTGGATTTAGCGCAAAAGATGAGTTTCCCCGCGGCCCTTCCTTTTTGCTTTGTCTCGCGTTGTTATAGGCGAATGGATCTTTGTACCGGTATTGTTGTGCAGTGTTCGGTTGGAAATGTATGTATCTCTTGCAAAAGTGTGTATCTGTCAATCACAGATAATTTCTCACTTATTTAATAAATCAGAATTCAATACTAGAGCTAATATAATCTCTGATGATGTAATCTCTGTATAATGTCGAGTTAGGTAAAAAAGTTTCAATTGCTTTTTTTCAATTTCCAAGATCCGCGGATTAAATGTATCCGTCTGGTATCGAAGCGTGCAATCGAGAACGCATTCGCATCAATTCTTTTACATCGATCGACGACAACTTTCGAGATCAATGCATGGCAGTGTTTGACAACATGGTTGCGCGCGCTAGCATCTCGCGATCAAAGACGATCCTTCATGTCCAAATTCCATTTTCCGCTTGATAGAAACAGCTGGATCTGTCGAAGCTGCGCGTGGGAAAACCGTCATGGATTATGCGCTTCAACCCTATTATTTGTGTGAAACACTCTTTAGTGGAGAACGATTTTCTTATGGATTTTCTTTAAACTTTGCATATACTAATTTTCATAAGTTTTATTGGTGTTTTTTATTTTAGTCAATCGCAAAGCTAATTTTCTTTAAAGGATTCTTTAACAAATCAGTATTGTAGTGCTGAACTCAAGAATGAATTAATATGAATTTAACGATTCTGCATTTAAAGATCGTTTAGTGTTATAAATATACTTATATTATTGTATAGGACAGTCTACACGAAAGTATATCTTTTGAAATTTTTATGGTTTTTAAACTATTGATTTGCATTTAAGTATTTTATATATAACTTTATAATAATACAAGCCTGAGAACATTCTTATAGCAAGAAAATTGATCAATTACATGTTAAAAATTTCGCTTTAAAGAATAATTCCATCGGTGAGAAAACGTTTTTGGATTGATTTTTGAATCGATTCCTTTCACCATGCGACACTATACGTATTGTACAAGCAGCGATCGCGCTACGTAAACGAAGTATTTTTTTTATCGATGCATATAATAGCGAGGCATACATATATATATATATATGTGCACACGAGTCGGTCAGTCGTTGCGTCTCTCGCTGCGAGTCAGAGCTCCGCGAGTCCGAGCTGTGCAAGACGTAAGACGAAGAAGAAGAAGAAGAAGTAAGTTTTGTCGAATGCGAAGAGATAGAGATAGAGAAGCAAAAGCCGAAGGCGCTGAGCGTCCGAATGGTCCACCACTTGGCTATTCCTGGGTTCTCGTTGCCCCTACTCAGTGCAGACTCGGATTCCGTCGGGGCCTACCGTTTTTGTATTATCGTCTTCTCTCTGCTCGATTTCTTTACTCGTGCGTCTCTCAATCTCTCTCTCTCTTTTTTGTTCACTCTCCGTGTATTACTTAGCCTCGTACTTTGGATCAACGATTATCTGCAGCGAGTGGGACGGAGACGAGTCGGGCATTGGTCGGAAGCGCGAACATGTAGTTGGAAAAGTTGTCGAATCGGTCGCCGTGAGTGTCAAGTGATTTACGCGCTGAACTTGTCCGTGAAAGTGCACGAGATTCAGGCTTGGCAATTAGGGAACTGTGTACATAGTGTTTAGTGATTTTTTTTTCTTCGTTGGTGGCTTTAGAGAGAGAAAAGTGCTCTTGTGCGAGAATATGCAGTTTAGGTCGGTTATGAGGAAATATTGCGCTATTGTTGCGATGGTCTAGTTGTCGCTAACCTTTCGATAAGCCGATCTGCTTTGTTGCGCGAGACAAACATTTCAATCAAACGAGATTCTATTGCATTCGCAAAACTTGCACTACAGCTAAGAAATTTCTGCGGATAAATGTTTCATATTGAAGTTTTTTTATTTTTCGTCGATATCAATATTATGTAATGTTTTCACAAGAAAATATCTCGACGATGATAAATTAAGGTGAAATGCATCATTATTTTAAATAACTCGGTAATTTACTAATATTAGATAACGAGTAAGGCATATTTTGACTCCAAGAATTACAAAATCAATATTTAAAAAAAAAAGTTGTCGGCTTATCGAATATCAATTTGTAAACAATTATACGTGCATATGCAATCGCATAACGATTCCTTCATTAACAAAATAACTTTTTCTGAATAAAAAAAAAATTGTTTAAATTTCAAGTTTGTTTTGTTCGAATCAAAACATCGGCTCTTTCACTTTGTGCTTTAAAGGGTTCGTTTATAAGTCACCGAGAAATCAAGAATTCGACAAATAGTTCGATTAGATAAGTGCACACATTGAATTCATCGTAATCGAAGAAGATCTCCTGCGCCGAATGCAAAGTGGTCTCACACGCGGATCGATCGTCTGGGAAAAATCACAGTGCGTATACGCGACGACAAGTTGGCCCCGACGATCGAAAACATGTGAGAGAGACGCGTGAAAGGCGCAGAAAAATCACCTCGCTTAGATCGCAGGAAAAAGTGAATCCGCAACGCATCTGTTAATAAAGATAAAGATCCGTCTGCTCGTGCCGCAGTGCATAAGATCGGATATAGAAGTAGCCGGTCGATCGGAGCCATGCCGGCTTGGCGTGGGAAATACTTTGAGGCAAGTGCATCGACACCCGAATGCGCGACAACCTGTCCTACACGCCCACACACACACGGATATTTATGCCTCGCCGACTCCTCTTTCCTTTTTGCGCGTCTCCCATATTCTTCTGCTTCTGTGTGCTGTTGTCGCTGCTGCTCGTCCGGCAAGCAATTGGCTTGGCCTGTAAACGACACCCATTTAAAAGTACCCGCGACTTAATTGATCATGAATTGGCAGACCGACTTGCTATTTTAGTATACCGCTATACGCATGTGTGTGTGTGTGTGTGTGTGTGTTTGCGCGTGTTTCTTTGACTTTATCTTTCTTGTAAAGACTGAACGATTGAGCGCGTTGAGAAAAAAATATAGTTTGTTTTACGATGATGTATGAATGCGCCGAAAATATGTGACGAATTCGAATTATAAATGAATAGAATGGCGATGTTGAGATTATAGGATGTAAGTTTAAATTGGGATGTTTAGTATAAAATCATGGAAATTGTAGCGATAACTTTTTTACTTTTGTGTGATATAGATATATTAACGTAATTTCTATTAGGATTAAATTTAGTGATAGGGGCTAATCTGTTTTGCCGGTGTAATGATGCGTAACGATATATATCTTAGTCTGCAATGGCAAATTTCTTATCTCCGCGCAAGTTTTCTTTTGATAAGAAGATGTTCAAGGTTGACTGGATGTTTAAACATCGCCGAATGCATTATTTACGTAAGAGATAATATTTTGCCTCTTGTCTTTTCTATAAAGCTTTCGGGTCAACGCTGAGTGATTGTTTTGTGATGTTCTTGATATGCATATATACATGCATGCAATGGTTTTATTTTAATCGAATATAGAGATAAACTGTCTTCGAGACTGTAAAAATAACATCGTCGTAGACATTAAATTAAAAAACCGCGTGGAAATAGAAAGTTTATTTTTTGAGAATACACACTAATTTTAAATCGAGGCTGATCTCACAGGCTCGAATATATGTATATATACATTTAGCGATTCATTTTCGTATATTTAGCAGAAAATATGTGCCGTACGTGTTTCATTAACCCAATTTTCTCCACTTTACTTTGCAATTCGCGATAATAGTAACGGGAAGTTTTGCCCTCGCGAATTGGCATATTGTCTTTAGCCGAAATGTATATATAACACGAGTTCGATATTTGACATATAAACGAAAGAGGAAGAGAAACAAATGGTTTTCGTTAACGTTTCAGATAGAAGAGCTTTACGCCGCCCTTTTGTACATAACGCAACATCAGATTGGATTCGACGTAGCCGACGAAGTCGAGCAGGATGCAGTTTTCGATTATTTACAGAAAGCATTTAATATCGACCATGAGACTCACGAGAGAGTTATGGAGGAGACGCGTCAGATGGAGGTAACGTTGATTTTTTATTACTTTTTCAAAGTACCTCTCCCGCGATAACTGGTTATTAATAAGAAATTCTTCGTATAGTTCAAAGTGTGAGGACGTATGATGCAGGTTTTGATGTAGTTACTTTTTTTCTTTACTTTTTACGCTTATACCGAAATATTTTGCCATTTCGATCAATATACTTTGGAAACTTCGGTGACTTGTTAGAGACGAGGAATTCTGCGAACGAGTTTGTTCGAAGAAACATTTCGTATAATTAGCTTTTATGAATCGTCCTAAAAATACAAAGATTTTTTACAAGCGGCTTAAAGAAAATTTATTTTGTTCAAAATTTTGTTTAATTTTGGAAATCTTATGAATGCATGACATTCTTAAAGCCTTTTTATACATCGCCGAAAATACGTTTTAGAAGCTACCGAGATCTGTAAAGCTGAAATACACAAATGTATTTTAAACTCACGGGTAGTTTAAAAAGTGTGTTTCAAGAAAAGCGAAGCGAAATTTTTATAATGCAAACTTTAGACAAAAATAAAACGAAATAATTTCAAACGGAGTTGATTATAGATTAAATATTTGCCAAAAGTTTTCAAAGAAAAATCGATTACAACACCACCCAAATCTCTCGATCTTGACCTATCGGTGAATAATTCCCCAAAAGCGTGATAAATCCCTCGCGCAATTGGCAAAATTCGAATCTCGGCAAGTGGGCTGCATTGTTTTGATTCAGGCACCTGAGATGCACTTAAATATAGAAGTGATGGAGGCCAAAGAGCTCGTTCCCAAGGATGCCAATGGGAAAAGCGACCCATTTTGCGTGCTATATCTGGAATCGGCGCCGACGCGCAGATACAACACGGCCGTAAAGACCGAGACCTTGACACCTGTTTGGCAAGAGCATTTCGAAATGTGAGTATTTTGCCCTTTGGCCGCAAAAGCTGTTACATACGCGCGACGAGTGTTATCCACTGACTGCCGGCGGCGAATCGCGATTCATCTTATTCCCGATGAATCAAAGTTCGATAAACCGTGGACGATGCGCAGCTATTGATTTTTTTACTTTCGCGTCGTCTGTCCGCCGACCGAAATATCTCGTATTTTTAATGTTTTCTCGGATTTTTCTATTTTTAGATCCCTAGACAATCCGGAAAATGATGTATTGTATCTAGAAGTGTGGTAAGTTTATTGCGCTTTACGAGTGTTTTACTGAAATATTGCAAAACGCCCGATATACATAAACGAATTTTCATGTATTTATGGAAAATAGAAAAATTGTAAAATTTCAGTAGGAATACGCCTAGCGATGAATATAGTTTCAAAGAATTGTAATTGTAACAGGGATTTCGATGCAGCGGAAACGGTGCCGGAAAAAATGAGCAAAGTCAAAAGTATCAAGGGTGTACGAGGCTTAGTCAAGTTAGCCAAAGAAATCGCCATAACCGCTACTAATGGAAATCACGATAATGAATTCATTGGCAGCAGTCGAATACCGCTTAAGGTAAATTAATATTTATTGTACAATAAGTACTTATACTAATTATCTATATATATATATTCTACATTTTCTTTAGTCGGCACTCGTAAAATTCTCGCTAAATGTTTACAACTGCATTTATATAAAGTTTACGACTCGCAAAGGCTTCTTTAGGTGACGTTACTCCGCTGCAATTTCAAGGGATTTTCCCCGGCAAGCATCAAAGCACTCAATCTTCTTCAATATTCTAAAGGTTGCACGAATGTTAAAAAAGTATTCTCAGTCTGGCATAACACTTTACATCTCATTCGTCCTTATATACATTTAAATCAATGTCAGTTACTCATTAGATCCAGTATAGACCGGGTCTGTATTAATGAATGCAGTAAATAAAAGCACAAAGTTTTCTTTTTTCGACGCGGTCCGATGATGCAAAGCTAAAAAAGTCGGATTAAGCGATTCCGTGTGTGTCGTTGCACAACCTTAAGGCGCGCTTCCCTTATAGAGTGGCCTGAAAAAAGAAATTCCTCTCTCTCTCTCTCTCTGTTTCTTCACAGGACATTCCAGTTACGGGCCACGTGAGCTGGTACGTGCTCGACAAGAAGAACAAGTCCAAGCGTCGGGGCATGGTCAAGCTAAAGTTGGCCTTCAACTCGGAGCACAACGCCCAGGTCGCCTTCCAGGAGCACCGACATCTCCTGCGCATTCTTCTGCTCCACGAGCTCGAGACCCGGAAGATCGAGAGGCACACGTGGTCGGGAAGCTGGTCGGGACCAGCCGAGGTCGTGGTACTGCAGCACGGGGTACAGCGGGGCATGAGGGCCGAGTTGATCGCCCTCGCGCGTTGGATCGAGTTCGCCAACATCCATCAGGAGCACCAGCTGAGCTTCGGTCTGTTCCTGCAGTTGGCGAACGAGTTGGTCGGTCCGGTCAAGAGCGGAGGTCAGTTCAGCGAGGAGGAGACCAAGCTATTCTGGGAGGCGACGAGGAAAGTCCTAGTCTCGGGCCTGAACATACTGAGGAAGATCAGGAGGCTGCAGATCGACAAGGAGAACACGATGAAACAACTCATTGCTATTCTTAGGTGAGTGGTGTGGATGTATTCGAGGGTCGAGTTGCGAGCCGGTCGATGACACCGCACCGACCACGAAAAGTTCTTTCTTCTATTTTTTTTTGTTTGCCCTCCTATGTGCTAGCTTCGAAGCCTGGCACTGTTCGACAGCTTATACCTTTTGCTCGTTAGCGAGGCACTTTGGCGTTATGCAATAGACGCGGCTATTCGCAGTTTTTTTTTTCTTTTTTAACTCGAGAGGCTTTTGAGATTGCCGCGCTTGGGATATGGAGAACATTGTATTAAGGGGTGTTGAATTGAAGATGTAACTTAACGACCTTTAATTTCGAATTGACTTTATTGCTCGAGATGAAGACGTCAATATAGTGCGTTGAACTATTCCCTCTTGGGAAAAGTTTTTATCGTTGCGCACTTAATTGAGTAAACCTTATTTGCATTATTTATCTCGGATGTTTTCAAAGATTTGTGCGAAGAAATAAAAAAGAAATTATTGGCCTTTCTTAAAAAGCACTCGTGATTCACTTCAAATATCAAGCGAGCACTTGAATCTATAAGCGTATTTTTGCAGAGGAATTTCTAATTTTAAAAATTGATCGTGTGTATCTGGAATTTACAGACGTAATACTCCAACTTTCAGATAATATTGAAAAATATTTTTCAAATTTTCATTTTAAAAATAAATAAATTGAAAGTTATCAAATAGATGGATGATTTCAGTATTAGCGGATTAAATAAAAAAGTATTAACATATGAAGTGGATGCTCGCAACGCTTGTAAATCTCTTAGATTATCGAATTGTAAGTAATTTGGATCCATTGTGTGTTTTAGAATGATTTCTTCATTGTCTATCCTCGAGGTCCCGGAAAATGTAAATTTGTTCCCCTCGAAAATGTATTCGTGGTTCCCGCCAGAAATTTTGGACGACGACAGAGTTAGTATCCCCGAGGCTTTGGAATACGCTGTGATTCGAGGTGGAGCCGAGTGGTAATTTTGTTTGCATACAATTACATTCTATACTTTGTGTGCCTCGACAGGCGCGCAAGTTTAAATTGAAACTCTGTATATCTTGTTTTAATGATTCGCCAAGGTTCGACTACATAGTCGCCAACAACAACTTGGAGGGTGACACCGACGAGGAGGCGCTCAACTATCACATCAAAATCATTCAATTGATAAGAATAGACTTGCAGCGTGCCATGGAGATATACGAAAAACTATTTATAAAGTACGTGAAGGATCGATAAGAATGTTATTAATTATTCAATTGGATTAGAATTTTCAAACTACATGCCGAGAGTTATGAATTTATTATACATTTTACAGGACGATCAAGTTCCCTTACACGAAAACTTTGTATATAATGTATGAAAAGAGAGTCAGTGATTTATGTATGGTGATAGTGGAGGACATTTGCGGAAGATTGAAGAGGATCGAGATTGAAACTTCGGAGGATCCGGAGCTAAGTCTGGGCACTACTCTATTCGAACTGTATCTCGCGATCCAGCGATTCGCCGCGTAAGTTGAGATTAATTGCCTGCATCCCGACGAGTCAATGCGATCCATTGAGCCGCGGCCGCGATAAAACACGATCCGTTGAATATTTTTCGGCTCTCTCTCTCTCTCTTTTGCAGACTCGGTCAGAATTTCTGCCCCGAGAACGTGGACGATATGAAGGTTCAGTACTACTACGATTGGTTCAGGGCCGGAGTTGCCCACTGGCTGGAAATAGCGGTTTACAAGGCGTTGAAGCGAATCGACAGAGCGGTAGAGTTCGACAATTTGCAGCCTGTCGACTCGAGCGTACAGTACAGCTCCAGCGCCGTTGACACCTTAACTATATTTTACCAGATCAAGGTCTTCTGGACGCAGCTGGCCTGGCCGGATGTCGAAGGCGCTTACGCTTTCATAGCGAAAATTGTTGACGTAAATATATAACTTTGCCCTGCAGTGGTTTGGAAAGTTTGCTCGTTTCGTGCCGCGCGCCTTTGGAAATAAAGTATAGCCTCTCGCCTCTCGTTTTATTTAATACGACTTTTTCAGAATACTTTATATAAAATTGTTTTCACAGTTTTGACTTTCTTATTATTCGTCTTTAATTTTTATCCTGAAAGATAATCTTCGAGACAAATCGCGCGTTCTCGCCGAGATTTAAAATTTCAACGAATCGCAACGATGGAACCGAAGGATAATATAGAATCATCTGATTATTCCGTGATTTTGGCAGGACATATGCAAGTGCTGCATCGGCTATGTGGACAAGATGTCGGAAAAGGCGGAGAGCGAGCAGATCAAGGCGAACGAGAGCTCGAGCAGCGTCTACGGCAGGCAGTACGACGTGTCGGTGGCCTGGTGCTACGCCATCAACAACATCGATTACGTGAGAACGTCCATCGAGCCGCTCTCGAAGGATCTCGGCCTCGACAACGTCATCGAGACACTGGCTGAAACGAAGAGCCAACAGGACGCCGACAGATGCAAGCAGACGTTGGCGCTCATCATCGACAATGCCAAGGACACCGTCCGAAACAAAATCATCGAGATGCTCGAGACGGTCGCGAAGAAAATGGCACCTGCTATGAATCGGTGAGGCTTTCCTCTATACAACGATTTAAACATTGTTTTATACGTTAGAAGGTTCGATTAGCATACAGAGCTGTTGCATTTGTGATTTGAAATTTTAATAAATAGCATTATTGCAAATCCTTGAAATATATGATTGTGTGTACGCGTTCGCGCGACGTGTATAAGTATTCAACGAGCAGGAAAATTTTTTAAGTCACGCGCAAAATATATTGTACGCAGTGTACATTATGATTCAATTAATTGGTGCTTAGATATTTGATGGAAGGCGCTGAATTGTCCGACACGACGAGTAACTCGATGGATAGATTGATGGAGTATTTGGACTCGAATCTCATCACGCTTCACGATAATCTCAATGAAGACAATTTCCAAAGAATATTAACGGTCATATGGGAGATCATGGCAGAGAGCTTGTCTCGATTGGTTCACCACAATTTAGAGGTAACGTCATTTTATTTTTACCATGTACACAACGCTCATTACTTATTTATTTATTCATTTGATTACTTTCGCAACACGGATAATATTAATATTCTGAATAAATGTAAAGTCGATAACGATCAATTTTACGAATTCGTCGCGGTTCGTTGAAAAACACGTCGAATTACAAATTATAGTAAGTATAATTTAATGCGAGCTATGTTATCGCTTTTCTTTGGCAGAGGAGAAGACCGCCTACGTTCTACTCGAATCTTCATAAGACGTTGCACGCCCTCATCCAATTTTTCAATCTCGGCGCGGACGAGCTGGCCAACGTGAAAGTTCTCGAGAAAATTGAGAAAGTCCTGAAGCTTTATGGACTGGAAACTGGGGAGCTCATTCACCAATATTACACGGATAGATTGAAGGAGCAAAACAGTCTGGACAACGAACCCTACGGACTACTCACGGTCAAAGCTTACTTCTACGGCGATCTGCTCAACGTGCAGATACTCAATGCTCGAAATTTGAAATCGCTTGACGGCAACGGTAAAAAATGCAAGCTGAACCCGTTTTTTTTTTGCTGCGCTTCACTCGCTGGATTGAGTTGGCGCTATTGACATTCACGGTGGTGTTTAAATGTTGCAGGCAAATGTGATTCGTATGTGAAAATTCGACTGTTCCCTGAAAATGTCTTCGTAGGAATGAAGACGTACAAAACGAACGTGCAGAAAGAGACGCAATTTCCACTTTATGAAGAAGGTTTTAGCATGTGAGTGCTTTTGAAAAATAATCTCCTTCCATTTTTGTTTATTATAAAACTTATAGTCACAAATCTGATTATATAAATTGAATGATTTCACTTTTTATTTTTGGCAAAGTATATCTATAATTATAGATGAATAATATAAAAGATGAAAGATTGAAAAAAAAAAATGTAAGGGATGATCATCGATGTAATGATGTTATTTCATCATTCTCCTGTTTTCTTATAGCTAAACACAGAATGAGTCCTTACCTGATAAACAAGATCCAAAACAAAATTAAATCACACACAGCGAAAAAGAGAACATTAAAGTATACGGCGCGCGTTCACTCCATAAAGCCCGTGTCATAACTGGTAACCGAGTCACGAGTTGGTGGCGCGTAATCGGTCTGCTCCTGGCCCCGTCTCGTATCACTTTGCAAGCTGACAAAAATGGTCGAGGAATGCCGCGCCAGACGCTGATGCAGACGCGGGAGAGTCAGAAGCCGACGAGGAGCCGACCAACTCGGCGATTGGTCGGGGCGCCAAACTACTACGGCCTCGTGATCCCTCGGCGCCACGCGGTTTCTCTCTCTCTCTCTCTCTCTCTATCGCGTCTTCCCCCCGTGGACTTTTCTTACCGAGGAGGCGACTCGACCTCGGAATTCCCATGCTGTTCTTCTCCTGTTTCTTCTCTGTCTGTTATATATACGACGTGTAGCTCTGTCTTCTTTTCCTCGCAATCTTCGCGGTCCTCCCTCATTATCGACTCCTTTTGTTCGCCCTCTTTCTCTTTCATTCGTGCGGTCGAATGAAAAAAATCACAGTGCCCATATTACACACACATATATATATATATGTATACATACCTCAGACATCTTTGTTCCTCTCGTGTTATATATACACCTGAACACTTAGAGAACGATTATTATCGTAACGTCTGAAAGCAGGTTTTTTATGATTTGCCGCAGAATCAAATTGCTGGGTGGCGGTATTATGTTTCTCGCCAGAATATGTATCGATAAGTTAAAATTAAAAGATCAAAGTAAGATTGAAAGAAGTTATTAGTCATAAGCTTAT
The DNA here is from genome assembly GCA_900490025.1 of Megastigmus dorsalis. Lineage (NCBI taxonomy): Eukaryota > Metazoa > Arthropoda > Insecta > Hymenoptera > Megastigmidae > Megastigmus > Megastigmus dorsalis. The sequence continues at coordinate 152,813 of UELU01143321.1, forward strand.
CATATTAAGAAGTAAATAAAACAGATTTTAGGTAATCAAAATTAAATTGTGTTTTAAGAATTGATTTTAAAAATTTGATTTTTCAGTCCATTGACTCCAGAGCAGAGGAAACTCGAAAATGCAATTGTGATGTTCGAATTAAAAGACAAAGACTTTTTGAGAACGAGATTCATGGCTGAGTGTTTTATACAATTTAGTGACATCCAAGAAACCGATTCCCACCAAGGATTCAGAGATCTTGAACAAATTCACTTGAAATTTTCACGACCTACGCCTGACTGTGAGTTGAGCGTAAATACATAATGACACATTTAATATATTTTAATAACTGTTGCTACAATAAATTCTTTTGCTTTATTTAGGTTCTGAAGTGGTACACGTTTTGTCACGACGAAAAGGCGATAATTTGGCTTCAAACTTTGTATCGAAGGTCCAGTCGAAGATGAATTCCAGTTAGAAATGTGTTAAAAAATGACACTCAATCCTGTTTTTATGTTATGATGAAAAGGAACATGCAGAAATGCCTACTTGTTAAAATTTGTTACGAACATTTATAATTGTTTTTAATATTCAAATATTTATCTAATAGCTACGTTTCTACATGTTTCTCTCTACACAAATTTTTGGATTTCTTAGGATCAGAAAAGTACTAAGATCAAAGAAAAGTGATTTTTACGAAATTATTCCTGTGATATTGAAAGTGCAGCAAGCGATTACCTTGAATTCTCGTCATTTATTATTAGATATTAATTTATTAATTTATTAATAGAATAAAAAATGACAAGTAATACATTAAATATAATCTAATTAACATTAATCTGATGCTTTTTCTAACCCTGATTTGCCATACTTCTGCTAGGCGCTTTCGGACATTACAGTAAAATCGTTTTTGTTTTATTTAATTTGGTATTGTATTTTCCATACGAAAATTGAGAGCGGTAATTTGCAATCAATTCCTTCGCAGAAAAGTGTTATTGTAACTTTTTTTTTCGTATAATCTTTATTTTTTCTTTATTGTTTTTTTACAAAAATCCTGGCTGGTATTTAGGTAGCTGAGCTGAGTGAATACATTATAGCCGTTCATAGGGGTTTATTATTCGAATAAAAAAATTTATCTATACCATGAGGCATGAAGCACACGTGACATTTTTTATGGAGAACCGAAGCACCCACAAAGGAAGACCTACATTCTTTTATTAAACTTTTTTTTTCCAACGAATTTACAAGCACACCCTACACCAAAAGCAAGGTGACATTTAGTTTTCCGTAATTTTTTTTTCTAACGTTTTATAAATCTACTGTAATCTCAGATGCTTCAACTAGATTGATTCATTTCGAGTCTGCGAGCAGATTTTTTTTTGCCTCAACGACGAGGCACGGACATTTATTACGAATGAAAAGCTGATGCTTTATGGTTATGTCGTACTGTTTTTTGCATTGCTTTAACGGTCGCTGAGAAATTAATAATTCTTGCACTTAACTAAGAAGATCGCTTTTAATCTCATAAATACTGAACTGTTTAAAGTAAACTATACATAAAGTAATTTCGTCGCTTTGTTCGGGCGCTACATTCAATTTTTGTACAAAAAAAAAAACATTACTTAAAGCACTCGATATCGAGATTATTTATCAAAACGTAACGATTCTTATGAGCAGCATTACACAACGAAAACTCATCCTAAGCAATAGAACAACTGTTAAACAAATAAAATCAGAAAAGAAAAACGAAAAGAGGAAAATATATATATATATATGCTTTTGGCAAGCCTTTGTTGCCTGAAAAATTGGTGACGAAATTATTTTACGCTGCCATTGGAAATGAGTATCGTCTCTTAAACGCAAAAGTCCTCGGTGCACTCGTGGGAGTGCGCCAAGTCAAATGGAACATGTATCTTTGCGAGAACTTAAAACACCCGAAGTACACATTTAAAATACAACTTGGTGTGTGTAAAATAGACGAAAGAAATCGTATATTTTTGCCTTACAGATCGACATACGCGATAGGCGTGCAGACTATATAATCATAATAATTATAAAAATAATAATAAAAATAATCATATTAATAATAATATATTCGTTTCAGTATAATTACAAATTAAAGCGAAATCTTATTGCTTAAATAAATACATGCGTGGGTCAACCGTTTTATTTTCTCTTATACGTCTATTATTCTCCCGTTGCTTCTCCTTTAAATATTTAGCACGATATGGAGCGCGCGCTCGCGCTCGACAAGATCCCTGGCGGCGATGTTCGATGTTGCCCTTATTTTCGTTTCTTTTTCTTTCCTTCAACTATTTGTCTATACTTTTATTGTTTTCAAAAACTGTAGCGTCGCGGCTGTCCTCATTTTGCGTCTTCATCGTCTCGCCGAGGCGTTTATGGCGCGTGCGAGCGTGCGCTCGTCGGATAATACAGTTACTGCGTTAAATTTTAGTTTACATTAAATGTAATACTAGACTCGAACATTCGTCGTATTATCAAATTCATTTTCTTTAACATACTTGTACTTGAGACATCATTATTAATTCTGCTTTCTTCTTGAGTACGTTTTTATGATGGGTTTCGCATTATGCGCGCAAAAAGCGTCGTCGATTATATATATGTACAGGGATGCCAGACGAATTCTCGCACTTTAAATATATATATTTATATTTATATTTTATTTGTTATCGCGAATCCACATAATATATAGTAGTTATCTGGTTATTTTACGTAGACGGCGTTTTATAATATGGGGTTGGTAGATTGGGAGGCTCTCGCGACGACACTGGCAAAAATCTATATAGGGAGTGAAGTATGAAAGTGCAGTATTTTTATGGATGATTATCATGTTTTTTTATATGTTTATTACTGAGCATGATAAATGCGTCTCTCTTCATTTTTGACATGCCCGTCAAAAATAATAAGACGTTCTATAACTTTAAAATTAATAAGTATGCATGCTAATATTATTGTATAATTTTTTGCTTTTATTTAATTATTCAGTATCATGAGTATGTTACTGAATCGTTATAAAAATTTTAATATAAGAGATAAAAAAAGTTACAGTCAAGGAATCATTTATTTTATCAGAAACCGATTTGTAACCAGTTATTAATAGATATTATTCTGCCTAATTCATTAGAACTATAAATTACTAAATAAATTTAAAATACCGATTGCTGTTTATACCCATAGCCAGATTGTAATACAATTATTCAGTTAAGATAAAGAAAAATAATTATCTGAAAATACTAAATTGTATGCTTTTTACAACGAAAGTAAACATAAAGCTACTCTTAAGGGAATGGAAATTAGAGCCTTGACTGTACTTTAGCTCCTTCTTCTTTTTTTTTTAAATATTTTGACCTTTCACTATTAGTGCAAAAATGTAATAATTTTAGAATTACAAGTTTACGTTTAATATTATCAATTATTTCGTAATAAACTAAGAAAAAAATAAATATAACTATAAGAATAGTATTCTTGTCATATATAAAATTTACCATAATCAATATTAAATTTTAACAGATATAATTTATAAATAATTAGCGAAAAAGTCGCGGATGTTGATGGTCTCACTGAAACTATAAAAGATTTTTCTCGGTGTGCGAAAGTCGAGCGGAAGGGAAAAGTGGCGAGGAAGTGGGGGAAAAAGGATCGGGAGATTAGACAATGCGTCGATAATCCATCTGTCATTCCTTCGTCAATCGTGCCGTGCATGCGTCGATGTAACAAAAAAAATGTTTTTCCTTCTTGACCGATGCTTATATATACGACTTATCGGGAGTCGAGAGTTCGAGCTCGCGACGAGAGTAAATTGTTATAATATATGTAACGGCAAGTACACGCGTAAGTTTTCGTATAAAAAACTATGGGAGTTTCGCTACGTGTATATAATTATATATACGCTGTTAGGCTGCTGCAGCTGCACGCGATGCGACCGAGCGAGCGCGTAGGCTTCCGTCCATTAGGCAGGCAAAAGTTTTTTTTTTTTCCCTCTTTTTTCTAAGCGGTTATTTGTTACCATTTACAGCATGAGCGCACCTCGCTAGTGTGCGGTTTGATAGTAATTACTGAATTTGTCGCTGTATAATAATAAAAAATAGATCTAACGCTACGAGTTGCTGCTTCGAACTCGGATTTTAATTTATTAAAATTTAAAGAATCCTTTACTTTAGAAGGCAGCTTTTCTCTTTTTTTTTGTCTTTTTTTTTTACAAATTAGTAGATAAAATAAATTCATCCCTTCGAAATTCTTAGTCACAAAATGAATACTCGTTCCTCGACAATACTGCTGTCAGCAATACTGTTCGATTTGTATCTCGAGAAAAATCATGGTAATACTTCTATTCGAACTCACCCTTAAGTGTTGCGCAGTAATTACTATCTAACAATTTCCGTACAAATACACGTGATTTGAGTTCTGTAAATATAGCCCGTTCAAACTATTAGACTTCCCTACCTACTAGTACACTCTCGCTTTCTACGCATCCAAGAAGAAGAAAGTAAAGTACAAAACGGAAATCAGAATCGGAAAAGTCGCATCGGTAGAAAAATCACACCCTGCAGTCGTTACATATACGTCGCATGGGTAACAAGCACAGATACACGCTTATAAGGCGGGGACCGAGGGGATGGGAGATAAGCGTGGGTGGAGGACAGAGGAAGGATTTGAACCGCTACTGGTGCGCGTGTACGCGGGGGGGGGGGGG
>UELU01143326.1:0-15813 GCA_900490025.1 Megastigmus dorsalis
GAATTTGGGAAATATGGGACACCCTAATATACATATAAGAAATATCCAATATTGATTACATAAAGTCAATACTCATCCATCACGTATTACTGATGCATTACCAATAGTATATTTATTTAAGCAAAATTTTCTTTTCTAACTTAAATTTTCAATGTTAAAATACTTTAAAACGTACTTAATCGTATATCGATAAACGAAGCTATTTTTGTAAGATCTTTAAATAAGATATTATTATTAACAAAATACAGTATTCTCTTCAAATTTTCAGACGCGCGACGAGTTTCACAAGTTCTTGTCGGTCTGTGTTATTATTCCTTCTTGCGGTGGTAGTTGTGTTCTTGAAACATGATTTTGGTATATATTATAACGAGATTTGATGTCCTGCAACCGCGCGCGAGTGCAAAGAGTGATCTTATATTTGTCTGAATTTTCGGTCATATAACTGTGAACTTTAGGCACTAAATAAATTTAAAGAATAATAATTAGAAAATGTTTTTTGTGTTTTGGGTTATTGTTTTACACAATTTGAATAAATACTCAATAGTTGCAGCGAACCGTCTATGGTTAGATTCTCTGGTGCCGAAAATTACGCAAAATTTAAGACCCTATCAAATCACGCTGTTCTCGAACAGCTCAGAAGTCTATAATATACCAGAACAAAACTCAATTTATCAAAGGATCCTTCAAAAAATTCCAACTGTAATAGTAGATTTGGCAATAATGGAGTCTACAGGTGATAATCGTACCTTGGGCATGCCTGTTTTTAAGCATCCTCGGAATAAAGCAGTTTACATAATCCTTCATCACAGTAATCATTTTAACATCAGAGGTCTGTATGTGCATCGTTTTGAGCAAGTTTTCAAACTGTCTCCTAATTTACCGCAACCGAACTACTTAATTATTTTTCTAAATAAACATAAACTGTTTCTTGGTCTTGTTTTCAAAAATATTCTTATGTACAGCTGGAAACAAAAAGTCTTAGACATAACTATAATAGAAGTAGACACAAATGACGAGTTATCAAAAACAATACCCTATGTTTACTATTACAACCCATTTTATCACGTCTTCACGAAGAAATTATTTGACGAAAGCAAATATATTTTTCCAAAAAAGCTTAGAAATGCTAATGGTTATCCTTTGAACTCATTGACCACGCACATTTCACCTTATGTAAGCGAAACAAAATCAGGAAATAAAACTGACGTTCGTCTTTACTATCCAGATATTTTGATTGCAATAAATGCACTGAATTTCTCTTATAATTTGATAATGTTTGAATATGCTGCATTTTATTCTGTTGTGCTCCATTGGAATGAAGCATTTCAACAGCGCGTTGGAGATGTACTTTTGCCAGCAATTCCGAAACATCTGATGTCACAAGCCGATGCTACACTCGAATTAGATACAGGACGTCCTTGCGATAAACTTGTGGCAGTAGTTCCATTTGTGTATTCGGAAAATTTAAAAATACCTTACGAATTATTTGACGACGTAATTCTTATTCCTGCAGGTGTTGCAGTTTTACTTTACATAATGCACCTTTTGAAGATTGTAACAAAGCGCTTTACATTTTTTAATGTTCTCTTAATCCTCTGTGCAATACCGAGGCCTAATCATCCACAAAAATTATCTGATAGAATGATACTTTCTACCATTATTCTTGTGTCCTTGAAATATTCCATGAATTTTTATTCGCATCTTTTGGATATTAATTTATTGCAGGATGAACTATTGCTAGACAGTATCGATGCAATGGAAAAGACGCAGTTTCCACTGATTATCGATAATACTGATTTCATTAGAATTTCTAAGTATGATGACCAAAGGGCACAGCTTTTACGATTAAACACAACGCGGGTAGGAAATGTATTAGATTATTTAGAAGTTTCAATGCAGTATAAAAATTGCGCTTGTTTGTTCTCAATGTATAACGCAGAATTTTACACAAAATTATACGTGAATGCGGATGGATCGCCAGCATTGAAAATAGCTAAAGCACAATTTGATTGTTTTCATCGATCATATGTCTTTGCAAGTGATTCACCATATGCAGATGCATTTCAAGATACTCTTCAAAGGATTCACGAATCTCGCCTTTACTTCGCGACAGTAAATCAGCAAAAATACCAAACTGTCCAGGCACCTACTTTTGAAAACAATAAAAATCTAAGCAAGAGTCCTGCACCAATCTTAATTTTATTACTAATAACTGGCTATTTAATTTCAATGTGTTCTTTTCTAATAGAATTTCTTAAATGTAATATTAAACAAGCTTTATGTAGTGTTCATGTATGTTGACAATTAAAAAATAGTTGCTTAAATGAAGGTTAATTTATTTTCTTTATTTGGAATTTTTTCGTTTTTGCCATACCTGCTTGCGATAATTATCATAAAATTTTATTTGAAAAGAACGACAAAATACAAAAAATTAAAAATTTATAATTAAAAATCAGTTATGCTTATTTCTAAAAAAATTTTAAAAAACATTAACATTTGCACCCACGGAAAAAATCACTTATTTCTATTCACAAATACTTTAAGTATATTCCTAAATGTTCTTTTAAATAAAGTTTTTTTTTCCCGATTACAAAACTTCCTTCTATTAAGTAAGCCAAAATTAATTTTGGTTTTATAAGAATAAAGTAACAATAGTTGCTATATAAATATATATATATATATATATATTGTAAATATAACGCCAATGTTTATAGCTTTTTTTCATTAAATACCTCACCGTGAGACTCATTGCAAATCTGAGAGTATTCACTATTTAGTGCAGTACAGTACACTGCAACACAGAAAATAGTTACTGATTCGTAGTGAGTCTCACGGACTCAGATTTAATAAGAGTGCACTACCAATGTACGGAAAAGGCGCGGGCGTAAAGAGAGACCAGAGCGAGCGAGAAAAAAAATTTCTCTATTATACAGTATCGTAAGAGAGATGCACAGCACCAATCCCTGTGGCTTCTGTATTACATTTAATTAGAATAATGTCTCTACGTATACTATATTCGTATGAACAGCAGTCGGAGACCAAAATCTCACTAAATTGAATTTTATGAAATTAGAATCACATTATAATGTTTACATCCTTATCGAGGTGCTAACAGAGAATTTTTTATAAAAATTAATCTCTATCTTTCATCCTTTAAATTTTTTTTTATAATCTAAATGATAGTGCAAGTTTAGTAGATTCCTTATGCAATTTCACTGTGCCTAGATAATTAGTCAAATATTTAAAGACTATTGGAAATGCTATTTATAAAAAACACTTTAGAAATGATAGACATCCAAGAAAAAATGTGATGATTTTTTTATTCTGTATAAATCAAAGTATTTTTTCTTGCTAAGCCAAAAATATACAAAATATTGTAATATCACTGAAGTATTTTGTATACCTTATCCTGACAATTCATTCAATCAGTAAAAAGAGTTTTTTTAACTGATTGCAGGAAATAATAGCTTTATTTTATTTTTATTTTATTTTATATAATAATTAAATATGCATATTTTTGTAATGGATACAGATTTATTAATCTTCAATAAAAAATTGTTAAATATATACTAATGCATGCATATTTAATGCAAATTTAATTAAATATCGTTATCTTTTTGAAATTAACTTGTATTATTAGATTCAATTCATTTACATGCATGTGCTACGCATTTTTTAACGAACAAAATAAAGAGAGAGTAGTAGAAAAAGACGTAAAAATATAATAGAGGAAAAATATATTTATAGATACATGCTAGAATACACGTGTCCCAAAAAGAAACCAAATGACAGAAGAGAAAAAGATACTACTGTGAATTAATGTGGCACTTAAGGTTGACGTAAGGTGATTCAATAATTTTGAGCTTTTGTCTAGAAAAAGAAAACTACATTTTCTCCATATAAATCTATAATTTTGAAGACGACAGACATTCATAAATTCTTACCGATGTCATACGTTGTTTATCTTACTTTTTGATTATTTATGTGAATTTCAAAAATAAGGTTTATATTATGAAATATTATTTGCAGCTTGTAAAAGAAAACTATTTTAAATAGCTAAAAGACACACATTCGAAGTTCTAAATAGTATAGAAAGTTTGTTGTGGAAATTACATTACGACATCTAACTATATTGTACAATACCTCATTCTAAAACATCTTAAAGAAAATTCTTTACTTTATATGCAATATTGATGTGATGAAAATTTGAATATAAAATATAATTTTTTATGTTTATGTTTTCATAGCAATCAGTTAATAAGCAACATTAAATGTATAATCACGAACTTATTACACTAATAATTTTTAAGGAACATTTGCGCAATTTATTTAATTACCTACTAATATTAAGTAAAAACTTTGCACTAATTAGTATAGATCTATATACGTACTAGTATTAATTTTCCTCATTTGGAATATAATTCATTTTAATAGCATCGCATTTAACTTTAATAAAATCAAATATAAAGTTTTCGTTTATCCCATAACCGAATAATCTTTTATAAGTTTGTTATTTGTTTAAAACATCGCTATATTCAAATTCAATCGAAGACAAACAAATTCAAGTTTACAACTTTCATTTACTTCCATACTCATTATTTAACATCCGGATTACTTAACCTTGTCTTACTCGTACCTTTACATAATAACTTTTCTCGTGTAACGAGATCCTACCCAATTTCCCATTCACTTTCGTGAATGTCAATATCATCATTGAATTTTGTAAAATAATTGTTTTCATGCAAAACAATTTATTTTCCCTTTCTAATGGCTTACATCGTTTTTTCTAATCCATTAACTCGAGTGAAAATAAATAGCTATTCCACGTAAAATTCAAATAGCACCAATCAGAATTGATTTTAAATAGAAAATAAATGATTTCAATGACAATATAACATTATGGAATATATTCTATATGCGCACTCTTTTACATTTCGTTTTCCGCGAAATGAAAACAGAATTGCTCCTAGTCAGTGAACCGGTTTAAAAATTGCAGGTGGATAGGATATATCGTCGAAGAAAGTCTACAATCGGAAATATAACCGTACGGTCTGATAGATACCATATAAAAAGTCAGTTTGAAAGAACGAATTCGTCTAAAAATTAATTATATCGGTTTGATATTTCGCATTCGAAGGAAACCGTTACATGTCTACGCCTGTATCACAACAATTATTACTTCAAAATTTTTGAATATTATAATTTTAGCAGGTACTATAACAAAACGAAATTAGCGCCTGCAAAATCTTCAAGTGCATCCATATTATTTTTTACCACGACAACTTAACTATACTTCGTTCTGCAACAGAAACATTTAGGATAGGACAGAAACGAAACCTGTCCAATCACTCCGAGTCCACAGCCAGTTTCATTATATCACCAATATGTTGAAAGCTAAAAAATCAGCTGGTATTCAATTTATAGATGTGCAGGAGACAGGAGGTAGGAGGAAAACAAAAATGAGAAAGCGAAGCGACTATAGTGGCACGGTATTAACCCCCCCATCCAAACAAATCCATCACATTTACATCACTACGTCACTGCGATCAATCATAAAGTTTCCCTATTAGCATCTTCTGCCAGCGACGAGCTCATCAATCGCACAAAATCCATCTTACACAATCCACGCGTATAAGCGGCGCAATGTACTGACCTCCTCGCATCCAGAATGGAAAGATCACGTCTCCCAGCAGCGTCGACGAGTCATCTCTCCTGCAGGCACAACAATCGATCGCACATACGTCAACGGTAACACGGCGAAGAAAGAAAAAAAAAAGAAGAGAGAAAATCAAAGAGTCACAAGTACACGGCAAACACGCATGAAACACGAGTGTTCCAGCGGTGACGAGAGGCTCGCTCACCACGTGGGGAACGACAACTGCAGCGTACAGTCGAGGAACTCGAGCTGCGGGTGAACCGCCGCCGTCGGTAATACACGCACACTTTCACTCTCGATCGCGGGCACGTCTGGAGCGCATTTTCCGGGGCACAAGCACACACGTATAGCGCGTGTGTAGAAGGTGTTTGCGGTCGCACAGGCGCTGATCGCCCGCCGGCCCGCCGCAACTTAATTGCCCTTATGTACACGGTTCGCGCATTGACGATTCTTTTTACCGATTTCGGGAGATATTTCAAGTACTCGAGTTTAACTGGCAGAGACCTTCTTTTCACGCATGGGTTGTTTATTTACGGAATGCGACGGAGATGAGAGAGGTGCGATTGCATTGTGTTACCGAGTGGGGCTACGCTTCTTGTTCTTCGTTAATTGGAGTTTATGAGGCTGACTTCTCTCTCTCTCTCTCTCTCTCTCTCTCTCTTCCTCTCTCTCTCTGCAATTGCGTCCATCGAGCGATATTTTGTTTGGCTTAAACATCGATGCTTAAATTGCGCCTAACAATGTGTCGTTAAAGTGAAATGCGCGCGTTCGGACGATACGTTCGCCATGTGATACACCGAGTGTATGCGCTAATTATTGTAAGCTAAAAAGTGAGTTTTCCTCGTAATCAGATACGTAATTGGTAGTTTCATAGCAAGCAGAGCTTATTTCTCACACTCGCTTTCGTAACGGAATAGCAAAAAAAAAATACTCAATTTATAGCTGCAAGCGAGTGACGAATATGAGAGCATTTATCCATCCCTTGCGATGACTCGCAAATTAATTAAATTATATCATATTGCACGCTATTAAGTAATGAACAATGTAACGCAAAGAAGAAAAAAGGAAAGATTAACGAGTGCGTTTACATTCGCATTCGCAATTTTTTATCTCGTGAAACTAGATGTGTGCACCGCTTGCGGTAGTCGGCCATTATATTTGCTTATACGGCGCGACCGGCAACGTATGATTGCGCGCGTTCCGCTTCGATTGATTCGCCATGGCCGGCGTGCACAGTTGCGCGAAAGCGACGTCGAAAATTTGCACTTCGAACCGCGGAATTCGCTCGAGCGACTATATATATATAGCTTAATAGCCCTGTGCAGCGGCGCATTTTCAAATTGAGCATAGCGCGTTTACTGCGCAGTACTGACCCGCCGGCGTTAATTGCTTCCGTAACCGGTTATGATTAGTATGTATCTGTTAGTAATGAAGCGGTGCAGCTGGAGTTTCGCAAATCTAAGTGTGTATGGGTGTACCGCTGTATGAAATATGGCTATACTTGCGTGTATATTCGGTACTATCCAAGGACTGATACTACGCGCGATATTGGGTAACAATATTGTTGGCATCGGCCGAAAGTGTTGGTAGGCAAATGAAACAAGATTTATAACGCTGCCTTGGCAGAAGTATCGAAGTTAGAAAAGCACAGTAGTGTGTAAAAGATGCGGTAAAGGAGAATTGTGAGACTGGAGGGATAAATCTTGGTGGATAAGGTTGGAACGCGAGTGGATAACATTATGCGCTCGATGATAACGTAAATCAAAATAAATGGCGTTGCTTCAACGAAATACCAATAAATTTAGCTTACAAAAATCTAAGAGACAGATTTAAATTTTTAAAATTATACTTAGATAAGAATATTAAGAGCTCAGAGAGAAAAAACTTTTTGATTAATTTATTACTTTTGCGTTCACAAATAGAACTATATATTTATCTGTTATGTGCATATTAATAAATAATTCAGGATAAAAATCAATTTCATTGTGAAATTCTGGTGGAAAACAAAAAAATGTGAAGCCTAAACAAAATATATTTCCAGAAATTATTATAATAGCTTTTCATATTAAGTACACCCATTATTTAAATCTTAGTTTATACAAACAAATCATTTTTATTCATTACCAACATAAGTTTGATATGCAAATGCAACTGCACGTAAGGAAGGTTATGTGGCTTTGTAGAAAAATATATTGTCCATAAAGTTACATTTTGTTTGATGGCAAAATTTAATGTCTATGTGAAGTCCAAGTAAAGAATTTATGCTGATATCTCGCAAAATAATTTGCTGAATATGTACAGAAGAATCTTTAGTAAGCAATGTTTAAATGCTTATTCAGTTTCTTTTCATTTGATTATACCAAACATTTCAAATAATCAGCGGTTATTTTTGTTCAAAGAAAATACAAGAAAAATCTTAAATACACCTTGAACGATCACCAATTCTCTAGACTTAAAATAAATCGAGACCAGTAACAATTGTACGAGAAAGTGAACTGTGACAGCCATTACTTTCCTTCAAGTTTGCACTGACGCATCTTCGTCTTGTTAAATATTGCGCAATGAAGGAACTATTACCTGCGATTCTCTGTATTTTATGATTTAGTCGCGGTACAAATGTCCGAAGAGAGCAAACTCACGAGATAAGGAACTTTCAAACTCATACGTCTAAGTATGATGAAAGAGAGATATACTAACAATGGTAATTTCTCCTCTTCACCTAGACAAAGTAGGAAGAGAAAATGTGTTGGCATGTAAATTGCAAACAAAACTTATTCGCGGAGATGAAACTACTGCGGTCAAACTGTCAAATTATCGATACTTATTTGCATTTCAAATTTTATTTTAATTAGATTTGTTTATTTTGTTCCTAGCGATGCATATTTTTTAATCACATTTCACCACATTGATAACTAAAGGAAAAATGATAACTTTTGTTTTAATATTCCGTAACAATTCTTACATTTGCTATTATAAATCAACCTTTATTATTATTAATTTCCCGATCCTTACAATCCTTGTCTGATTAAGCAGGTCTTTTAAGTTTCTATTCAATGCATAACAACTGCATAACTATTCTATAAATTATATGCATATAATATACGTATAATTGATAATTTCCATTTTCATAATATATAAGTAACATACTTTATTGTAGCTTTTAGAATTTTCAATCACAAACCACATTGTACTTACTACAATGTATTTTGTGCAAATAATTTATAATGCAATAATATTCAACCAACGTTGTAAATCGCGCTTCATAAAGACATTAAGTCTAAAATATAATATGGCGTTGCAAAACGACCGATAGGCCAAAAACCCATAGATGCGATTTATATACAATATGCATGTTATCAGTAACGAACTAGATCAATTATTAAGTTAAAATTTACAATGCTGAGCTCGCGCCCAAACTGTCGATATCTTTAGTCAAGCATAGAAAAACGCACTTCAATGACCTATAAATCCTTCGGCTGCAAAAACCTGTAGAAGTTTAATGCACATCCATAATTCAGCTCTTATATATAGTCCTGCAAAAATCAAATGTATGTCACACGCTCTAGACTCGCAATCATCATATCGCATTTTCAAAGAAATAATAATTACGCGCGGCACGACAAATAAACGCAAGACAAGGTTATTTATATCCCAGAGCATTGCAAAACTTCAGATGAAGCAAAGAGACTTTTTCAAACCGGTCAACGATTCGTGTCCTCCCTACGGATAACGACCAACTTCACACACGCACGGCATGCATTGAATTCCATCGCACACCCATTAAACATGCGCTCGAAAAGAAGGTGATTCTGCAGCGAGGAGAATTAAAAAAAGCATCAGCGGCAGCGACGATTACGTGCGCGTGAACGTGTATTTTTTGCCGCCTTTCTGGACGCGCGCGACCGAGAGGATGCAAGAGATGTAAAGCTCGCGCAAGAAGAGCCGCACACTCGCGGCGCCAGTTGGAAAATTGCATAAGTGCACGGCAATATAAAAGTCGAGTTGTGCGAGAAGCGAATGATGCTGCGAACTTTCACGCGTGCGACACCTATATATCGATGCTGTATCATATGTACACGCGACACGAGCGTTTTAGCATTCGATTTTTGCGCACACACACGAGTTTTGTATCATTGCGAAATTGTGGAGGATTGCGAAGGAACGGGAATAACCTACGACCCGCTAATATCCATATGGCGATCCTTGTAACAGATACATATAGCGAACTGTCAATCTCTTTGGTAAGAACTTTCCCAGTGTACCAACTGGATATTACGATGAACTTTTGCGAGTGCGCGTGTTTGACTAAGTTGACAGGGGACGAATTGCGGTCTGTGACCCGTTGCGATGTGCTGACCGGTATCTACGTCAATTAACGGCTCTCGTTGTTTATTACGTGGTATACGGATCTAGGGAAGAGGACGACACACCGAGTCAATTATGACACATTGCGATGGACACGTGCGCAATATAACGTACATATTGGAGGTGATTTCAAAATCGTTATCCTTTCTCGGCTATTTTTAATGGTTTTATGTAACTTCGCACTTACGGTTGTAGGCTGTATTGGGAATGCGTTTGCCAGTCGGGAAGATCTTTATGGCTTTCAACTTTTTTTTTTCGCGTTGTTAATCAATAGTTCATTTCGTAAGATTTGCGAGTGGCCGTTTCTTTTGTTATTTCGAATTAATTAAAGTTATTACCCTTTTATTGCATTTCGTAGTTTTTCAATCGGCGACAGTATTTTTAAATCAACTTGGCCAGAGTGCAGTTACGAGCGCTTTTTGTCGAATTTTCGTAAACGAGGCTGTTTGCATAAACTTCAAATTAAGAGTATTATAAACATCTAAAAAAAAAGCGAATCATTATAAGAAAGTGATCTCATTAAAAAAAAGGTTAACGACGCACTTCAGGTATGGCCATTGCATAAAAGGCGCTTGTTCCGATCTCCGCTTGACAAAAGTTCCTTTAATTGACGTCGCCGGTGCGCAAGGAGTAGTCGTTTCACGCGTATCGTACATCCAAAAGTCGATAGCCCATACGCCACCAGAAAAAGAGCCCATACCCGCCCTCCAAATTTACATAATCATTCGTATCTCAAACACAACAACTGCACGCTAATTACAATTTCCATAGCTTGCGCGTCATTGATCGCTACTGCTTGCATTTCCTTAAACCTTCCAATTAAGGTCAGCCTTAACTCGAGCGAGGCAGGATGTGTGTGTGTGTGTGTGTTGTATACCGGGAAAGGGATTCCACCCAAGAGTCAAAAGTGTCCCGGCGATCTTTTAGAAATCGACATGTATTCATACACACAGCCACGACCTCCGTCGTCTTGGATCGTACGATTGTGTGTATATGTATGTGTTATACGGATTTTGAAGCGCGAGCACACGCGAGTTTTTACATAATCATGGGTTTTTCACGTACCGCCGCTGCTGCTTGTCTTTATATATACATATACGTAGTTTCATAACCGTTTGGACGCATAACCATCGACGACCAGATGTTATGATTCCACGAGGCGCACTTCAATATTCGACTCGCGCGTTCTATCCTTTTTTTTTCTCTCCCTCTCTTTCTCCTTAATGTCTGCCGTGTAATTGCGTTATTGTATGCTTATTTATTGTCAATGTATTGGTTTTGGAGGAAGATCTGGATGCAGTTTAGTCTCCTTTATTTTTTAGCTTTACGTAAAAGTCCGATAGCTTCGTTGTAGTTGTGCAGCGCGGATTTCAGGGAATTCAATCCCGAGGAAAGCTGCGATGCGGACGTGATTGTGTCCGCGTGCTTACAATACGGTTTTGTCAGCGAAGATCAGGTGTTGAATAAGAATGAGCGAGCATCGGATAACGACTTTATTTACTTATAGCTCCTTTTTTGGGTCAAAGCTTCTTTTCTTTTTTTTTTATTCTTCAGAGGTTGTGCCAACTAGTGTTTGTTTCCTTCGCATTAAAAAGAGAGAAATCATTGGATCGTGAAAAAGATTGATTACTTTTTTGCCCGAGTGCAATTTCAATGTCAAAATCTTTCCATCTTATATTTAATTATAAATCTGATGCAAGCAATTTAAGCTGTAGTCCTAAAATTTTTGAATGAAAAAACATGTTTTAAATCAACAATGTTTTACGTCCAAAAATTGAATGAAGATTTGATGATTATTCATGACTACCAAGAAATAATAGTATAAAATAATTGCGATCATTCACGTTGAAAAAAGCTCTGAGGTTATTTAATTTAAAAAAAAATAAGAATTCATTGCCAATCAGATAGCTATACTTTTATTTGCACGAATGTCATTTTAAATTGACATGTATATCACCCGAGCCCGCATAATAAAGGGATCGCATATAAAATCATTTTACATAACACATTACTTAATTAATACTAATGAAGTACTTCATACTGCTTCGAGCTTCTTAATTCGACGATGCGTACCGCAACCTTTTTATTTTCGCGAAAGAAACTTTGGTTATTGCTTAATCATCTTAGGTATACGTCACTGGTCGACCTCAATTGTAACCCCTTTAACCAAAACACCTTACGAATAAATTATGCGCGTGTTTCGAAAAAAGCACTCAAAGAACAGGTAATTAATAAATGCATATCGCTTAATAATACACCCCTCGAATCGAATGATTCTCAGTCGATATCAGGTGCGTATATATCACTTTCTAAAGAAACAGCGTTATTGCATCGCGACTACAAAGAAAAGTAACATTAGCCACAACCGGGAAACGATCCTCCATACGCAAAAAGAGCGACTTTAACGATCTCGCGAACACTTGGCGCGCAGCCCGAGAGGACCGCGCTCGATACCGAATTTTTTTTAATCCCGCTTTTATCATCCACGCCCGAGCAAATTGCAACGCAGCAGTTTTCCGCACAGCCGTCATTTGCCTCGGCTTTCGAATAATAACGGATTTCTAATTAGGTGGTCCGAGTATAGAACTATGGCGCTCGCGGTGAGCGTATTACGAGCGCTCGCGGGAAAGGCGCGAAGCGGAGAAAAAAAAATAGAAGACGGTGAGCTTCGCCGGCATGCTTCTAGTTTACCTTGTGACGTTGATGAAGTTGGGCGCGCAAGGTCCTGAGCGGCGCTGACCGAGTCTGCTGCAACAACAATTACATTTGCGTTATTATTCTCCTTCTTTTTTTTTTTGTGTCTTACATTGGCGAGCTGCCCGGTAGGCGAGCAGTTATTTGAAAGTGTAAATTCGGACGAGTCGGGAATTTCAAGAGGAACGCGATTGGCTTATCGAGCGGTGCTGATATTTCGCAAATGATTTTAGCGTAATGTTTGCTTTGTGGCGCCGAATAATGCGCGTACGTGTGTTTGTTTTGCGCGTTGAAAGTGAAGTGTGCTCTTTTTGAGGGAGGCTATAGTAGTTTTGAAAGGTGTATCGAATAGTGGGCTTTGTACAACGCCGGTAAATTTAATTGAATCAATAAAGAGGTTATTGATACAGTTGCCAATTACGAAACATTTTTTTGTGCTGATCCGTTGTTTGATGGAGTGTATTGGGAAGTATACCGGGTGTAAGAGCAAACATAGAAAATTGCAGTGCTGTAATAAATCTTAATAAATATAATTTACTTTTTAAGCTTGCGGCTGTATAGTTTATTTCTTATCTATTATTTATAATAGAAGGATAGCGATTATTTTTTTTTGGTTCACTATGCTTACACTGTGTTTCTTAACAAATAATATTAAACAAACTGCGAATCATAGTTTACGAGTATTCTCCATTGTATAATATATTTCTAATATTTCATCTCGTAAATAAGACGATTTATTATGTTGCATTGAATAAAGAATTTCATAAAATGAATTATTTTTAATCTCAATAACAAGCTTGCTTCATTAATATTTATGATAGGAAATATAAATGAGTATGCAAAAAGTATCTAATAACTTTCCTAAAATTAGATTAATGTTACATAGCTGTTTATGTTTCGAATGAAGAATTGAAGGATTTGTCATAAAAAACATAATAGTTAATAAAACTGAATTTACAACTCTAATATAGTTCAAGACTGAACAGCCCTTGAAGTAAATCAATCACAAGTGAGCCAAAGCCAGACAATCCTTGATTAATTACTTATCTGAGCATAAAAAACAATTAAAATGCAAATTTTGTTTAAACAATTCTTATAATCGCAACACTATTTGTCCCCTATGTGTTTACAATCATAAAAAATCCAAAACTTAACACATCAAGTATCAGTCAGAAGTAAACACGTTATGAAATGGTTTATAATTAATTACCCTTATATTTACGATAACCCTAATAAATAATCATTCCTCCGTTCATGAATAAACACGGCCTCCGCAATTGCATATCTCCAAACGAAACATCGATCACATTACCATCGCGGACGCACCCAATACTGCTTCCCCATATAAGATATATAGCAAATACCGTCGGGCGCAAGGTCCCCTCGTGCACTTTCAAACACAATCGGACTACCTTCGCTTCGACCAATCGACGCACCGATAAAGGAGCCCCTGACCCAATCCCAGAAAAAAAAAATGAAATAACCCTCCGTCCTCACTCAAGTGCGCGCGCGCGTGTATCTCTCTGACACAAATAATCCGAAAATGTCTCCTCCTTCGAAAATTAACGAGCTCGCTTAACGAAGCGCTCCAGCCAAAACAAAGCAGTGTAACGGCCGTGGTGGCGACCCGACAAAAAGAGGCGGCTTAATTCAATTGTGCCGATGGTGAGTATAAACCAGTCCTCCTCTCTCTCTCTCCCGTAAAATCAGGGCACAGGGAGGACAACCGCAAAGCATGCACACACGCGAAAGACACTTACGTGGTCGGTAAGAAGGTGCGGTAGGGAGAGAAAGGGCCTTGTCTCTCTCTCTCTCTCTCTCTCTCTCTCTCTCTCTCTCTCTCTCTGTCGGCTCTTGACACTCGAAAGTCGCGGAAAAATCGTCCGTATACTAGCGGGACGCAGGGATCTACAAGTGCATCTCGGGAGCCCGGCGTGCTACTAACGAGATGAGTAGACCTACTCGAGTCGCGGAGTCTCGAAACGCGAGCGCCGCAAGGTCAGCCACATTTTTTTTCTTCTTCTTTCTCTACTCGCGTCCTCTCCGTCTTTTTCTTTCCTCTTTTCCATCCTTGCGGGACAGTTTCACACGCACACGCACACACACACACGCGGTTCTGGACGGCTATTGTGAAACACACGAGGAGCCGCAATACGCACGCGAGTTGCGAAGTAGGTATTATATAGGCGAGCGTAGAGGCGCAGGCGCGTATACTGCACGCGTACATACGGCTAGACGACTTTGTACTGGCGGTGCCGCGAGAGCTTTTCCCGCGGATTGATAATCGCCGCGAATAACGGGCTAAGAGGTGCGAGAGAGTACGAGAGAGTTAGCGAGTTGTTTTGCTGCGGCGATGATGATCGTAATTAGGGTTTAGGACGTTGCGCTGCTCAGTTCTGGTGCAATGGCCCCGGCATTCGTTACATCGTCGAATAGATGTGCGAAGTTTAGCTGGGAAGTTGGGAAATCGTTGTGGCGATTGGGTATTTTGCGCGAATGCAATGCGGGGTATGCAGTTTAACAGCAGATATAGTCTATGCTGGATTTGATGGACTCGATAGATACATGCATATGAGAATTGGAGCAGTGTCACCCCCGAAAATAGCGATCTCGGAAATATTATATGAAATTATTGATGAAAATTTCAAATTAGAATGAAAAGTTTCATTCTTATATTACATTATTAAACGATTTTTCCTGAAAGTCAAATAGGCCGAAGGTTAGATGTGTGGGATTTCCAGAAATTGAAGTTTAAATTGCACCAACAAGACAAGATGAGCTATACTTTCACGAAAACCTCCAGTATAATCGTATATACGCTCTGCCTAGACTAATGCCATTCACGTTACTTTTAATGAATGCCAATTACGTTCAACTTTGATTAATTTCCAGAAATCTGGTATTAATAACCTGTCATTTATACGAGGATTGACAATTCTGCGTTCTAATCTACGATTATTTTAATCAAAATACGTTATAAATAGTACACGGAGAAAAAGGATGTAGCAATATTTATGATGAATATACGAAAAATTACTATGTTGCGTACCAAAGCTGTGATATACTCATTTTATATTCATAACAAATATTACTATGGA
>UELU01143326.1:16027-48695 GCA_900490025.1 Megastigmus dorsalis
ATTGCTATGTTGAATAGTAATTTTTGCTATGAACATAAGAAAAATCTCCATAAAATGAGTATATCACAGCTTTGGTACGCAACATAGTAATTTTTCGTATATTCATCATAAATATTGCTACATCCTTTTTCTCCGTGTATACATATATATATGTGCGTTTATTCGTATACAGTCATATAAACGTTTATAAATAGAATACAGTATGTCAGATAATACTTATAAATAATTACCGAGCAAATATTTTTAAGTCGAACTATTTATAAATTAAGAGATATGCATATATATGTACAAAGCAAGGTTTGTTATTGTTTCGGTGAACCAGATTTTCGAAAAAAAAGCCACAGCGAAGAGATTGTAAAGCCACTCGAAGTCGAAACTTTACGCTCTCCAAGGTCCACTGCACTCGAGACCCATTTCAGCAGCAGCAACAAAATACACGCGCCCTACATTGTCCATTAGTGTATATCAATCAGGAAACTCACCGCAACGTAAAGGAATTCATCTGATCTTATTTCACTTTTCATGAAATCTGACGCGCGACAAATATATATAACCCTACTCGCCTTGCATACCGCGCCGTTGTATAATATCGAAATGGAGACACGTCAACTTTCGGATGACCGAAAACCTCCTTCAAATCTTTTATTTGTTTTTTGTACAATACAAGTTGATTTTTCTGGATTAATGTTAAGGTCGACGTAATGCGGCGCCTGTGTGCTCCATACGTAAACACGAGAAATTAATACTTTCGATTTCGTCTCGTACATATGGCTTTTCGATTCGATAAATAAAAGTGGGCTATTGATTTTAACGAGAGAGAGAGAGAGAGAGTGCGGCTATGGATAATATTATGCCACGTGAATCGTAAAAAATTATTAATGATTTCTTATCGTGTAAAGGTGCAGCATCGTTATCCAATATTATGATTTAACGCCACACTTGTAAAACTGCTCAAAAGCATCTTTTGATGTTCGTGGTGAAGACAAATTTATACGTTAATGCACCATCTCCTGCTGTCTGGAGCGAATATTCTTTATAAGCTAATTGCTTATAGAAAGGTAGATTTTTTTTTAAATGCACAAGGTATTTTATGTATAAACATGCACCGTTAAAGGTATTAAAATTTTTTATAGCAAATGTAAACAAAATATTTTCAATAAAGCTGCATGAGCACTAATCGATTATTTATTACATCATTTCATCAAACGCCAATATTTGAAAAGGGTTATCCAACAAAATACGACGTCTGTCGGGCAAAAAACGCAATAATTAATCTCAAACAGTAGAAAAGTACGCACAACGAAAATAAATGCAACGCGGAAACGGAAACACATAACTTCTCACCTCCCGCTCCATCGAACGCACTTACCAATATTCAAAGCCATTGGCGAGTTACCCGCATATAATGGGATATAGCCGGTCTTCGCGGTGCGCACCAAAGGCTTTCACCGGAACTATACATTAGAGGACTGGCCGCAAAGGCGGAAAAACCCGCAGCGCAGCGTGTCAAATGCGGAATCGCTGTTTTATGCAGGCGCGCGCGCGCTTATAGAATAAAGAAGCGCGACTATACGCGGATGCCTCGCCGCTGAGGGTGGGATTTCCGAACGATTACATGCGTTACGTCTGATCGCGAGTGTTGCGACGTTGAGTCAAGTATCGGTTATTCGTTCTGGATTCGAGTATATTTATGAAACTGCGAACGGTGCATTGAATTCTATATTTGAAAAGGTAGAATTCGATGATGCTTAAAAATGTGATAAATTTTTATTACATAGCATAAGGATCTACACTGATTTTCGGCGAGCGATTTTGAATAATTAATTGAAGTGTTAAGTAACTAAATCTTAATATATATCGAAGATTTAACTAACCAATGAGACCCACATATGAATATGTAAATATAAAAATTTCTCTCTTCAAAGGCTTTAAACAGGCGGCTATTACGTGAACTTACGAAGAAGCTCGTTCCTTTACCTTGTACATATCGGACGATCGTTCAATTACGTTATATTCCGTCTCTTTTTCTCCCTCTCTCTCTGTTCTCGACAACAGCACAGTTACGTCAAAGCGAAGAGAGTCGTGCAACGACTCGGAAGTTGGGCGACCGCACGATGTTACTGATTTACCTGTTCATTGTCCGCGGGCGCCGACGATCTCCTCGTCCCCCGGCAGCAGCAACGGCCCTGGCAGCCCAGTGAAATCTGGGAAGACTGTGTACGGCCGCTCTTTAATTGATGCTTATCCGATCGAGCGATCAAACGTCGATATATAAATTCGATGCTCCGAAAGAGGCTGCGATCCTCTCTTGCTCTCATGCGCTTAAATAGGAGGCGGCTCGTTGTGCGTGGGAGAAAGCGCAAGATAATGCGATCCCGTCAATGGTTTTTATTGCGCGCTGCGGATCTCGTCGAGGCTGTTTCGAAAAATATATTTGAATGCGCGCTTTATGGAATTTAATTGAATTTTAAGAAGATATTAATGATACGGTAAATATAAAAATAGTTTTAATGTTTGAATGTAGCACTACATTCAACGTTGAACTTTTGTTTTCCGATATTCTGATTTATTATCATTAGGAGTATAAGTTCAGAACTTATTTTGAAAAAAATTTATGTTTTTCTGTTACATACTTACCGATTGAATATAAAGGTACTCTTATCCACTAAAAATTGTGCTTCTGTCGAAAAGAGCAACTTAGAGACGGAATTATTATCTCGCACAGTTAAAGGGAAGTAGGACATAATATGAAGGTTGCATGCAGAAATGTAATAGTTAAAACAATATTTTATTCATACAATTTATAGAAAAATTAAGTATCAAAAAGTATATACCACATAATAACAAAGTAAATTGATAACAGTGTTTGTGCATATAAAAAGTGTAATATAGTAACATAGTACAAATGCATGTATATGATGTATGCAACTGAAATACTCATCTTATGTTATATTGAAGAACTCAATAATGACAAGTATAATTTATTATGTTTAAACCTTTCCAATGTAGCTGGGACATTCCATGTTGCTTATAAGATTTGCACTTATACGGAAATATCGACAGGCGGAATAGTTACAAAGTTAGAATAGTTTTCCAATAGATTTATGAACGGCTCGAAAGTTCGTCGTTCACGCCTTACTATTTTAGATTTATCGATCGTTTACATCAAAGTAATTTCAGTGATAAGTACAGAGTGATCTATTATACGAAACTCATATATCGTTTATTTTTTATCTATTGCTGTTAGATGCTGCTTTATAGTAACGTAGGAGTATTCTTCCATAGATCACATCTCTAAAATTCATATCAGGTATTGAACTCCGCCGTTTAAAGCCATAAATTACAAATATACATTTATAAAGAACGTCGTACTTTTTTACTAGATGTAAAAGTGCCTATGAACTATTTCAATTGCATATTACATTAGTTAAAGAAAATACTTGCAACTCTTAAAAACCATGTAACTTAACCTCATTCCTTTAAGTTATTGTGAACCTATAACACCATTAAAACATATTAGAACTTTTGTTCTTATTTTATTATGTATATATGAAGTGTAAACTTGATCCTTTACCAATGTGCTATTTGCCAGCACCAACTGGCTTATAATCTTATATATAAAATGTTTGTTGTATTGTAATCGTAGTATTTTTGTAATATAGCTGTATATTTATTTTGGCACGACAATGCTAAATGCTCTATAAATGTTAATACTAAGATTTAACAACTATATGGAAGTCCTGACATTAAAAACTTACAATATAACACAACAAGAGCAAAATTAGTTATAACTTCCACTTTTTTATAGTAAAAAGTAACATTAGAATGATAGACATTATGATTGAAATCCTCGATAATGTCAATTCAATCGTATTCTACAATTTAATACTTAATCAAGTTAAAACGAAATTTCTATAATATTACATACATATTAAATATTTATAAAAATACTATATTAGCCTGAGTGTTATTTAAAAATACTAAAAATAACATAATTGTGGTTTTAGTTTTACATTTTTAAAGTACATGAGCAGAAAAAGGTAGCGATAACATAATAATCTAAAACCTAATAACCAGCAGGTCATGTTAATAAATCTAAAACTTATCATAAGATATTTCTATAATTGAAATAATGAATTTATTGATTCAAAATCTTATAGTCATTAGTTAAGACTTATTTTTAGTAAAAATGTCACGCATAGTGACGCCAATTGCTATTCATCAAAGCTTTCAACAACATGAAAACAAGTTACAAAGTTATTGGTTAGGGGATATCGACGCAATCAAAGTTTCAAAGCTGAAAACTTATATCATAATCAACAAACAGGCGTTCAAAAAATGATGTATATGTTTCTATACAACCAAGATAAGTATTCGACATAAGAACAGTAAAAGAAAACTCAATAGTCGTTGTGCTTAATTAACAAAGTGCAATACAATAATTGCATACAAAAAATGCAATGAATACTTAGAATTTTTGTATTTAAATGTAAGGTTTGTTAACCATAGTTAAGAAGAGTTTAAACCAATGTTTAATTGTTGTCAAAACTTAACACTAATCAAGTACAATTATCTGCATTATAAAAAACTGCAACTTTGAAATTACATTTCTCTTAAATTTCTTGTACATTCTATTCTTGTACATCGGCGTAAATTCAATTACAATATGTGCTCGAGTAGGTTTCATTTATGAAGCGCACGAAACAGATAAATTTTAGTCTGCAACGATACAATCTACAGCATCTCGTCGTTAGAAATTCCCTTTCTATGCACTTTACCGATCGTTTCTAGATTCGATCGAAATTCAAATTTACGCGCTTCGTGCGTCGTTCGAAAGCTCGATTAATCAAGTAGAAAATTACGATATTTATGTGATTTTTGTTATTTCTTTGCTTTGTAGGCCTAATTCGATCATCTACTTAAATAAATAAGCTATATTTATGGCAGTAAATTGCGCCTCTTAGAAAGTTCATTGGTAGTTAATGACTCAATCCGTACACAGTTGTAGTATTAGAGTACAAAATCGTCTGAATCATATCATATCGTGAGTACATTTTTTTAACTCAATGTATACTATTTATTCGAGTGGTTTGCTATTTAAGATAAATAGGATGATAATTATATGTTATTATAAAGAAAAGTTTCAAGTCTATTCATTTGCTTTAAATTTCATATTCAATAAGATATAATTTTAACGACGCACGTAATTTTCTAAAAAAAGAGTAAATCAATGACTATTTCAACGTTTCTAAGCGCATCTTTTTTTTTTTAAATTATAATCGCTGGTCAATGCAAATCGAAAATCGAATTAATTTCATCCTGTTACATCTTACAATCTCAATTAGCGACCAATTAAGCAAATTACTCTATTATTTCTTAGTATTATGAAAATAGCTTCACACTTGTGATGATTGCACTTTTGAAACACGCATTACGTAAATACCAATTTTAAGCTGTCACGCATTCTTATCAAAAATTCGTAGACTTTTCTCGCAAATCGCTCGAAACTACTCTATTTTCCTCGACCAATCGATTCGTTCCGACGGTGCAGCTTTCGATGTGAAAAGCCGCCTCGAGAGTGCCGCAAGATTGCTATCGTAATTCGAATTGCGTCCGCATCGGAGCTGCAAATTGATCTCTGCGAAACAACATGCAGTAGTTAGTCCCGCGGCGATTTGTTGCTCTGTCTGGATCGCATGCAGCAATATATCTAATGGTTCGTCTCTTGTCTATTGGATCTTAGTTGGGTTTGTCCGAAGGCAGGCCTTTGATGGCGAATTTGCCACGGAATATCGGCTTGAAGACCTCCAGTACAGACTCTGTTCTCTTCGCAGAATTCTGAAAATTTCAATTGCCTCCATTAGAAATTGCATTTGAAAATAGCTTTGTGACGTAATTTCCTGTAGTCTCTTGAATGATAATTATTTCACATTTTTTATTTTTAATGTTTAAATTATTTTTCATTCGTGAATGCAAAATAGATAATAGTTTGCTTATGTTGTAATTTTACGAAGTTTCTAAATATGTTAAAAATTATCATTAAGAAAAAATATTTTTTACACAGTAGAAAAGAATAATTTCTAATTGTACATTATAAAAGTACAAGTGTAACTTAAGCGCGAGCTTTGATCGGCAATCACGAGCAGCGTAATAACAATAATTTTATATTTTTTCCAATAGCTATTTATCTGATAAAAAAACTATTAGCAGAACAACTTAATTACTACGTAAAAGGCAAATGCAATGCTTGTAGACACAAGTGCATGAATGGAAATAGTAAGCATTGTTTGCGTACGTCTATCAGAACTTAATCGTAGGTGAAATTTATAATCATCCATTTCAAAAGCGCAAGTGGAAAATCAGACCAATGGGATGCGATCGTAGACTGTAAAAACAAATCACCTTTTTTTTAAAAGTAAACACGACGCGTGCATTAATCCTAATCAAGGATATACGTTCACTTGGGTTCGCTCGTGCAATATTATTCATCGATTATAACCTCGAGTAGATTTTCAAGAACATGCATATAATTGCCATTCCCCTTTTTTTTTTACGAAAAACTACCTCGTTAACAATGACAACATAGACTCGACTTTGATATTTTCTAATAAAACTGTTGAATATTTGTTGGATAATAGTTAATATTTGCTCACGGTGTCTCTACCAAAGATGCAATTGCTCTCCTACAGTTTAGCGAAATTTGCAAATCTGCACCACGCAATGCGAATATAAATGGTAAAAATTGAAAGCGTCCATTTCTGAGAAATGGAAATTTAACATAACTACAATGGCGATTATGCAAAGCAGACCAGATAACTGGAGCGAAATTTATATAATAATGTCGATTATTTATATTATATGAATTGCACAAGAAACGCATTACGTAATATCAAACATATATAATGCTCCGACAACTAAGCCCACGATTTCAATTATCTTCTAAATATCATTCCTATTCGACATGTAATGAAACGTCTGAATTAAAACTCCTTTATTGCGCAAAGAGAGTCGATCCGCATAGCAGTCGGGAAAATCTCGATAAATTCATGATTACTATAAACGCGATGTATATGGGAAGGCGATGACAAAAAAGAAACGTATGCAAGCGTATAACCTTCAACTCGCGCGCTTTGTTAATATGTATACAGTTTGATAAACGGTACGCGCGCACGGTAAAAACTCAGGAAAAAAGGTGAATATCAATAAAAATGCGAAACCCGAGGCATATGGGACCACGCAAGTTTTGTAATAGATTGGAGTGAAGGGAAACGAGTTCGTACGGCTCTGTAGTATTGGCGCGTGCATACACGCACGTGAGCTAATGATAAAAATAAAACATCAAACCTTCGCGCGACCGCATATCAAGAGCAGTGCAGCATATCAAAAAGCTGCACAGTGACGAGTTTTCTTTGGGTTTTTCATGGAAATTCGAAAACTTGGATTTTAATTTCAGAGCGTAGGAAAAATCTTGTTACGAAAAACTTTGAAACAGGCTGTATAATATGGACATAAAATAACTTTTAGAGTTTTCTACTTAAGCAGCTACTTTCATTTATAATATATTTTCAAAATAACTTTCAATCGTCATCGAATCAAGCTAATGAATAAGAGACATTCATGATATTCATTAGAGTTGTATTCATATGATGAATAGAAAACTGGCATTAATTCAGGCTAACTATATAAAATTCCGTGCCATTTTGTATTTGATTATTAAAATATATCTTGAATTAAACTTATTCTCATTAATTGTTTCAAAGAGAGCAGCAGACTTTTGAGCTAGGTGTTATTTTATTACCAGAACTTAAGTTAATTAAAAAAACTTTTGACAGACAATTTGTTTTAATATAGAACTCTATCTCTCAAAGCTCTATCTACGTTATCCGATATTCGCTTCGTCACTGTAATCATTTCTGAACGTAGTAATTTAATGCATGCAGGGGAGAAATGAAAATATTTTACCATTATCAGACTGCTGAGAATTTTACTAATATTTGTTATGAGTGTAAATCCGCCACCAAAAACTTGCGGTGGAATGTCCAGGGATACTTTAGTCCTGTCGAATTCAGGAATGTCTTCTTCCGTCGTCGTACGAATCTTCTGCGCAAATAAAAATAATCACTCATCTGCTTCCATAAATGTCTTCATATTACTTCATTTAATTGTTTATATTTTAAGAATAATCGATAAGCTGATCAAATAGTTTATTAGATTGAATCGATACTAGCTCTTTATTTAATCAAAATTCATTATATAATTCATTGAAATGTGATTAGAATTAATCTTATTAAACAATTTGTGAGAGTTGAAATTTTAATATAAAATAAAATAAAAAAATATGTGAATAGTTAAATAGTATCTATAATTTTTTTTTATAAGGCCAATAATCTAACTAAATTTATTTCTAAAACTAAATTTATCTGAAATCAATCATCATATGTTTTAATCGAAAATACTTTATATGTAGGTGAAATACATGTCATTAGGGACTTAATTAATTTTGTCATTATTTACAAATGTGTTCATATTGAAAATTAAAACGGCTTTTCAAAAAGTTTGATTTCCTTCTCCCTTATATGTACAGTAATAACAGAAAATATGTTATTCATATCTACATCCATAATTTTCATATTTTTCCGAATATTACATTCTATCAATAAAGTAAAAGGTGGATGGGGAATACTGTAAATATGGTCAATATTTATTCAAATAATTACTTCACACTGAGTATCATCAATGTATGTAGGAGTAAAAATAAAATTCAAAACATTTCAACATATCACGATCGTGTCTTTAATGCAACAACACATAAAAAAGTAAATATATTTATGTATATATATTAAACTCATACAAATGTAAAAATAAACTAAAAGGTAAATGCAAGAATGGCAAGAATCTTCATAAATGGTAACTATAAAACGCTTCGCGATCAGAAAAATCCCGATGCTGCCGCTATGGTAACGGCAAACAAACCCTCCTAAGTAGAAAAATCCCCGCTGAGGTCAGACACACATCTCGGACTTAGAGAGATTCTCTATTCTCGTGTATCGTAATAATATAACGACAATAAGAAGAAATGATAAAAATCGCTACAGGTGCATGTGAATTCCTTTTTCTAAAAGTGTTTTGGTTGTGTAGGTCAAGACAAGTAGCGGTACATGGTGTTAATTAATGTACGACTAAAAGACAGTTACGGTAAATAGTGACAATCATTTTATTTGATAACATTCGTGCCTCGGTGAGCGATACAAGTGTGTTATATACAATCGCAAGGCAGATATATATCGTCATGAAGATCAGGTTGCATCTGTCAAGCATGGAACTAATGAGTCTTTGAAATATGCCACTTTAACAAAAATAATAGCCAATTCATTTTGATTAATTATTCTTTTGATTATAAAATATTTATCCTTCCTTATAGTCAAATATGGCGCATCATTTCTTTCTTTTTCTAAGTAAATGTAAAATATTACAATTCTTAATCATATACTGATTATCTACGTGCATTTTCTGCATCATATATATATATAATAATAATTTTGATTTTAACGTTAGTTACAGTTCTAACACATCAATTATTATCTTTTATCATTAAAGCTAATCAATTTTCTGAATAAAATCATAACCCAGCTAAAGACTCGTTAGTTCCAGAGCTTTTTGTAAAAAAAATAACGCAATCTCTCCATCTGAATTATACACATAACTCGAACATGCGCCCCGACATATTTACAGACATATTATCTCCACCAACTCCACGCACGTCACTTATAAACTCCCAACAATTACAATCTTTTAACAATTCTACATATACATATATATATATATATATATGTATATATAAAAGTGGTGCACTGCGCGTATAAAATAATTACATATATACGATATACAGGTTGCAAAGTACACCGTACAAAATAAAATCTTTCATTTATCAGGCAAATCAACGATTTGCACGAACAAAACACAGTAGTAATAACATTAATAATAATAATAATAGACAATGTCCTTGAAATATGGCCACAAGACGCATAAATATGATAATAACATTTTGATTATTAATTGGTTCTCGTATATAACGGGGTGTTCTCGTTGTCCTCCCTGTGCCCTCTACTTCAAGGTCGCTCAAGGTCACCTGTACACAGACTATATTCATCTCCCGCGCAGCCAATCGCTCGCAACTCTCTCGTGTATGACGTATGCGTCGCCGTTGGTTCTTTTTGCACCCCCTAAATCAAATCTCGTCTCGTAGTCGTCGTCGTCGTCGCTGGCATCACCCCACCTTCATCGGCCGTAGTTGTAGTACTGTTGCGGATTCGGTGGCGTGTATTCGTACTAGTTTTGCAATACACAACATAGTCGACTTTCAGACTTGTTCATAGTTATGTTTTTTTTGTTTTTTGTTAATCTGGTTTTTTTTTAATGCTGGTGGTTGGTGCTGAGATTTCAGTGCACCCCGGCATGCATAACGTATTATGGTAAGTATACAAAACTACTCGTGTCGTGACTCGCCTCATGGCCTATCATCGATGAATTTGACTTTTTTTTTTCGTAGCGCGCGCTCGCTCAGCCTTCGCGTGGCTGTCCTCGACGGGCGAAATTAGGTCTTAACGTGACACTTTTTTCTGATTTTCGCCGCTGCGCTGTTATTATTGCCTTTACTGCGTATATACACGCAATCGGTAACGATTGTACGTAATTATTTGTGTGTTTTTATTTTTTATTTTCATGATGTTCGAAAGCTATGGATGAGTACTTTACTGTAAAAGCGTCTAATTCAAATGAAAGATGTGATGCATTGATTTAGCTTGTTATATGCTATATGTACTTTCTAAAAGTTTGAAAATTCCGCAAAAGCAATTGGCGCTATCGTAGATTTTTACTGAATTGCAAAGCCTGACTTTCTATTATACTTGAAGAAAAGCTGCTGAACGATGTAAAAAAATGAAGTAAATACATTCTTCGCAGCTGTTAAGCGCAAGGTTAAGCAAAAAGTCAAATACATCGATGCATGAAACATTCTCTCTCTCTCGCACACAGTAATACTTTGTTTTGTTAGCATAGCGATTAATGATATTCTTGCAAGACGAAGCGAGTTAATTCTATGAGGGAAAGTGAGTGGTACTGCTCCAGCATCGGGATTCTTCGAGCGAGTTATATCTGTCATTTCTCATCGACAATCAACAATTAATCCAATAACCCGTTAAATTGAACCTCATGCAACATTCATATAAGTTTCGTACAGGAAAATTATGAGACACTATTATACAAAACATAAATGGTGCGAGAATTGTTATGGATAAAGATAAATGCCTGAATATCGTTAAACAAAAATTAAAAAAATAAAAGGAATGGAATGATTTGTTATACAGGATGTAATTGGCATGAGGAATAACTACTGCTGGTTTGTAATTTCGTGCTGGACGCTCGTATCTTGCGCCACGAGTTTTAATTGGATTTATACTGATTATATCCGTTTCATCGTGCGGGTGATCGATCGGAGAGTGCGAGTTTGTTTGGAAAATTTATTGTTTCTGTTGTTGGTATAGAAACCGCACTTCCTTAAAACCCGTTGAAGCATTTTAATCAAATGCCCATTATAGATTTCACGACTTACGAAGAATGAGACGAACTGTGAATTGTCGCGCTTGACTATTGCCATGGCCAATGATCATTAATATAAAATAGCGAGATTATCTGCGATTCTGTTAATAGCATTGATCGATGACATTTTACCAAGATTTTCATAAAAAAATATAATTTGCACTACTACTATCATTATTAATATTATTATTACCGTTACAACTTTCTGCTTCAACTCATTCGTATAAAAATAGAAAATTTGAAAAAGTTATCCTCGGTAGAAGCGATTTACTAATATTTTTCATTCTGTCACTTTTCTAGGTGCATAGGTATGTACTTTATACTCAAAGAAAGTAAGATCAACCGATATTGCGAAAACGCAACTATAATGATTTCACTAACGTTTGTAAAGGTACAATTAATCATGAATTTCCAGTAGATTGAAAAAACTGTTAGTAATAAATATTTTGGATGGTGCAAAGGTACACGTGATAAACTTGCGTATATATTTACAAATCGATGGTACTTTTATGTGTCCTGTCAACGATAACTCAGCTTCTGCCAAGGATAACTCAGTGTAAGCTCGTACACATAGAAAATTTAGAATCTCCATGTCGCGGTCTTCCATCGAAGCTCAGCCTCGATGAAATCGTCCCTACCAATATAACTCATGGTCACTCTCCGAAATTTGCAACGAGCACAAAGTCTCGCAGGAAGTATCCAAGCGAACCGAGCGGTCGGAAAATTTCGGAAGAGCAAGTGCACAACGAGGAGAGAAATCGCTCGCGGGTATCGAGATCTGCTTCAACGGGTCGTAATAAGGCAAAGTGCGTCGCTTCTCCCCCACAACATCATGCATTTGTTTGTTTGTTCTCAGTTTTTTGTTCCTACCCCTCCGCCGAGATTGGCGAAGCCCGCGCTGGCGTTAGCGTCGGCGCTCGCGCTCGGGAAGTCCGTGTCGTTGTCGTCGACGCCGTTGTTGCTGCCTCCGCCTCCGCTGAGGCCGCCGCTGAGGCTGCTGAGACTGGCGAGGCCACCGCCGCCGTTGCCGCCGCTCAGACTGCCCAGGAGGCTCGTGATGAAGCTGCCGCTGTTGCTGCCGCCGCCGGCGCCGCCGTTGCCCGAGTGGTCGTCGCCACCACCTGCGGATCATTCGGTCGTTTATATATCCGTTGAGTGATTCAAGTTTGGGGGAGGGAATAATTTTTTGTGTAAAAAATAGTTGGAGAGCGAAGGCATGCGTAAGCTACGGGAGATTTTCACGAGTAGAACCAATACTTGAGCTTCGAGTCAGCGAGATAAATGCTTCGAAAGGTTTTCGTGCGCAAATGCAGTGTATGATTATATGCGTTTGATTTTAAACGATCTGTTCAGAACTGTTTCATGCAACGGTATTATTTCGTAATTATGATATTTGCTCATCAACATAGACAGCACTATTTTTAAAGATTTCCACTTTACATTATTTTTCTACCTCAAAAGTATACTTTATTTACACGATTTTCGAAAAAATAAAAATGATTTTATCTGAGTCATGATAAGTAAGTGCTAATTAAAGCATAAAATCCGATTTCTCAAATCCGTATCGCGGTTTTTGTACATAACTTACGCTTTATACAATCGTTTTGTTTATTTAACCACTTACGTACATATGCAAAAAAAGCGCAAGCTTTTTTCTCTAAAGAGAACACAATAATAATAATAATTACTCCGAGCAACACTACTACGAACTTACCGTGCTACTTTACAAAAATTATGCTAATTTATCAATCATGTTTTTCATAATATTTGAAGAAAAAAAATTAACTAACATATATTCTACACCTCTAGTGTGTTGTAGTCGCAATAATAGGTAAGGACTATTATGTCACTTTTTTGCTTTAGTTACGAGATACAATGAAAATTGCAAAGCAGTTTTCTAGAGGATAATTTTTCGCACAACCTCGCATTCTTTCTCTGTACTCCGACTTTTCACAAAATCAATTCGATGAAACTGACTTTCGGTGCGTAAGTAATAATTACTCCTTATAATTTAGATAATTATATAAAAGAGCGGAATATTTGTTAAATTATTTGTAATTACTACTGGAGCAAAACCGACTAATTTTGTTCAAATTAAAAAATGAAGGAAAAATTAGCATTGCCCGTGCATTTTCTCTCTGTCTGATAAAACAATATTACAAGAAAAATTTTATTGACCGAATGTAATTAAATGTTTCTTGTAACACATTAGACTAAAAACCGTAAGTTTAATATTAATTCATGAATCATTAAATTTTATTCTTAATTCGAGCTCACTATTTTATAAACAATCATTTGTATATGTTAATATATGAGTCATATCGGACACATTGACAATACACGCAATGAAACCCGTAATTTGAACTTATTGCGATACGTGATTGCAACGCGTCCGATCTAGTTTAACTTCGACTACTCGTCATGAATCATATACGTCATTCCACATTCTCAATCCTTCCAACATTCATCAACTACACCGGGACCAAGATTCACCCATACGAAAGCGAAAACTTACCAGAAGAGAGTCCACCAGTCAATCCGCTAGACAGCGAGCTCAGAGGCGCGAACTTGGAGGCGAATGCACCCGCGATTCCTTGTTTGGCGCTCGACAGGAATGTCGTGCCGGCATTGATGAGCGGACCAACGCTACCCGTCGTTGCCTTCAGTTTTTGGGCGATGAACTTGTTGATGAACTCGCTGGTAGCCGACCTGTTCGGGTCGATCTCGAAAGCCGCGTTCTTCGCCTTGTTGCCCTCGTCCAGTACCGTGAGAGCCTTCGTCTTCGCGTCCAGGAAGGCGTCCAGCTTCTGCAAATTTGCCAATTTACGGGGCAGCTTCGTTTATCGAGCATAAGGTTAATCTCCGTAAGCTACTGGACTCGCTGTTATTACCAACACTTTTGCCGTCTTTCATCGCTCAATCGATTTGGTATCAATGGTCGAAAAATTAGATGCTGAATGTCTTTGTTTGGATGATATTCGTTTCACTGGTGTTCGAAGTATTTAGAAATGGCGAACTGAATGTTCAACCTTCCCCACATGTGAAGTAATTGAGCGAGAACGGTCAAGTTTTAGTAATAACATGTTTCACACTAATTACATACAACTAAAGTTGCCGAATAGATTTGTTTGCCGAGCAGACAATTGCATAAAGAGAAATTGCTTCACCAAAAACATAAACTGACGTTATCATATTTCCTTTCGAACAATAATTAAATAGCATATCACGTTCATCCCCGTTATAAAGCGTTACCGTTTCAAAAGAATCGCTGGATGAATATTCATTCGAGTTATATACATCTATTTCTAAAACGAGGAAAAATACTTTGGATTATGCAAGTGTGCCTGTATATGCGTGGACGTTGGATATCGTAATATTCGTAACTTAGACGCCGGTAGAAAGCCTCGGACGAGTCACTTGAACCTTGGGACACATTTTTTACGTTACAAGCCGCATTAAACATAGGTAGCAGTGATACGTTTTCGTTGTCGGTCATATTATTTAGAGGATTGCGTCAAAAGGGGTATCTACTGACAGCTATGTCGTATATGCTTTTTTTTTTCTAACGCAAATATTCGTGTCTCGTTTGCTAGATTTCAGTTTCTGAGGTATAATAAACTTCTCTTTGAATAATTAGTACTTGGGTGTATTGTATTAACCCAAATAGTTCATTGAAGTCCGTTACTTAATCGCTTCATTAAGTCGTTGCTAAGTGAAATCATTGCTAGAATGTTATTAGTCAACAGACCGACTATTTGCATTTGTTACATTTTAAATTCTGCAGTTCAGTTAATTATTTTCAACATTTTACAGTAATGATCAAAAAGATAAATATTTATTATGCGCGGAGAAGCTCATAGCCTATTTTCTTTTTTTACGCGCTCAATTACTCGCAAACAAGGTTTTAAACCACCGAAACCGATCATTAATAACTCGTAAGACACTAATTAACCCGCAAAAAGTGACAACAGTCTTCTTGCATCTATCGACGAAATAAAAAGAAAAAAAAGAAAGAGTAGAATTTTCATCGTCCAATCATAACGAAACACTTTTTCCCATTGGGTATCATTATGCGAAGCCCTTTTCTCAATTGCTTCCCGGGTAATTAACAGAAACAGAACAGAAGAAAAAGAAAGAAAAAGTTTACGGTTAAAGGCGAAGGAATAATTACCCCGAAAACGAAGTTGATGATGCCATTGGAGACGCCTAGCTTGACGATGCCAATTTTCCTCTTGTCCCTGTCGCCCCTCTCGTCGTCGTCGTTCTGAAAGACATAAACCTGACGAAACATTAATGACGCTCTCGATGTGGCCGACGGACAATAGCTTACATACATATATACAATAATTATAAACAAATCGTACTTCCTAAAGTCGAACTAACAACGAGCGAGCCTTACAATTAACATGTCCCTCTCTTTCGCTTCGTGCAGGTGCACATGACACATATATTTCGCCTTACAATGCGAACGCCAGCTTATAAGAAAAAACGCTCCCTGTACGGAGGAAGCAATTTCGCTATAACAAGTGTATTACATTCGCTATAACATGATACATGAAAAGTAGACGCGAGCGATTTTTCTCCACTCTTACTCATCGCTATATAGTTATGATTATCTTGGTGTCCCACTCTCTAAAAGCAGGTGAAATCTGCCGAGGGGGGAAAAAAAACATCGGCGCGTCTGGAAATGCAAATTTTCCCAGATGTCGTCGTCGTCGTCGAAACTGTGCTGCTGTGGTTTTTCGATATACGGCAGCGACGACGTTTTCTTCGCCATACAGCTATTTTTTCCACGTGCGATGAGCATGCACTTTCGAAATTATGGGTCGAGTTCAATGTGTGTCTCGTTAAAACCTTGATTTGTTGTGCTCCTGCTGCTTCTGCATGGCATGTTCTTTTTTTTTTAATGCACTTAATTTGACTGCTTGATTAAATTTAATTGCTCGAAAGCTGCGATCGTTGGGAGAGGAAAATTTCTTTCGCCTTATTTTTTGCGTGGTTTTGGAGATTTAGTGGAAGATACGCCGTTAATGCGGTTTCTTGAATCAACGAACTTTCATCTGCGTACGGGAAACTCTTCAACGCTTCGAGCATTCGACAGTAGTTTACTCACTTTGTAAGGTTGTAAGTAAGGAGTCTATGTTGCATTAAGAGGTTACGCTTTGATTCCATGGAATTATGATATGTACTCTTTCATAAGTACATTTTTCATAATAGGCAAGTGTGGGATTCATAAACATAATATATATTTGGCTGAATTTTTCCAGTTGGTAACGCGATTACATCTGCTTTGTATCAATCATAGTTTATATGCATTGAGAACAGTTTCATAATTCTATTTACCGCTTTTATTGAGATAAGGACATAGGAATGTGTTCAATTTAATTGATAAAAAGCGTGTGACCCCATAAATTAATTTAATCGGTTCGCGTGCATCTTGTAATTGTTATTCCAATTACGTTCCTATTATAAGAAAATTGATTTCGTAACACCTTAAAATTTTTTTGAACCGTGCAAAATAATGACTGATGTGTATTTAATTTACCTCGCGATAATTTCACTTTAAAGGTGTGCATACATTGAACCTGTTACCTAAACTTGTATAGTCATGCAAAAGGACGGCAAAATTGGATTGGTCATGCAAAATTAATTACGGGTGGCGCCTGGTGCGTTCGCCGTGCGTATTTAAACACCGTGTGAACACGTATAGTCGAGAGCTCGTCAACCGACCCTACAAAGATAGGTTTCCACCACTGACCTAATTCCAAAGTCAATCGACAAATGCACGCAGCACATTTCCATCACCCATCGCGACGAAATTCTCAAAGAACGCGTTACATTTCAAATCCGTTCGCCGCAAGCCATGATTAGAAAAATGTAGGACGCGCGACGGTGGTGGCAAGTGGCTCGAGACGTCGCGTCGCGCGCTGCTTTTGAAATACCATTGACATTAGCAAATCGAAAAGAGTCGCGTGTGACCACGTGGAAAAGTGACAATTTTTTTCCCTCCCCGTATCCTTTATCTCTCGTCCTCGGGAGTCCAGCGCAAAGTGCAAATTTGAGAGAGAGAGAGGGAGAGAAAGAGAGAGAGAACGCGTTAAACGCAGAAATGGCGTTGTGGAAAAAACTATTGCGAAACGCCCCTTTTCGCCAGCTCTTATATGCGCTTCGGTTGCGTCAGGTGGTGGTATGGCTATTTGGTTTCTAGACGTGGCCGACTAATTAAAAAGCCTCACGGCAGAGAAAGAGGTGAGCTACGCGCGTGTCCGTATGTCTGGTGTGTGAACACGCGAGTGTGGACCGCACGAGCGTCCTTGAAATACACGAAGATTATAAGCGATTGATTTGCTTTGTGCGTTTCGTAACTGATCGATGGGATGCTGTGAGGAGACTCGGCGAGGACAAAATCAAGAGGTCATCGTATGCTATAACGAGCTCTTTCGTTCAAGTGATGAAAGTCTGAGTGATTAGTATTTTTTTTTTAGATTTGTAGTGCCTTTTTTTATTCTTGCGCTATTTTGAAATTGAACAGCTACAGCGTGTTAATGCTGAAGCAATTGATAAGGATCGGTTCTATAAACATTTGAATAAGTGCCAATACGTGTTTTGTTTGAGATAAAAGTGATCCTGTCATGATGCACACTAATTTCTACTAAAAGGCTTTAACTATTAAATGGAAATGGAAGTTTTACATTGAATGTACGACTACAGCAAATTATGAAAACTTCAAATCAGTTACTCACGTGTTGAGAGAAAGAATTAATTATGGTCGTGAATTTACGCCCATGACTGAGGAAATTCATCAACAGTAAAATATACCTATTCATCAACGATTAACAAATGTTTTTCACCAAGAACGTCAATTTATAACCATAAGCTAAATTTCTATTTCAATGTTCAGACTACTCTTGACAAAAAAGTATTTCTTTAATAAACATACCAACACTTATGCAACTCAATAGTTTTACCTTGTATAAAAATACTTATTACAAAAAGTTCCGAAAAACGGATTTTCCGCAAGCCCCAATCGAAAATTTCTGTTCTATAACGTTTAAATACATCAAACCGAACGCAACTGCAATCGTTCCTCAGCGTATAAGTAACGTCCAAGAGTGGAGCTATAAGCGCGCGAGTGAGCGAAAATCTGCTGGCGATCGAAATCGATAGTAACGCGTATACTTATACCGGCGACACCGAAAAGAAGTAAACCAAGCACGAAAATAAGAAGAGCGAGAGAGAGAGAGAGAAACGGAGAGAAGAAAAAAAAATCATGGAAACGCGAATTCCGCTCTAAAGGCAGCCCACAGTCAGCCACGTGGTCAGATGTATATATATATATACAGGCACTTAAATACGAGTCCGTATAGCGAGACGTCGCGTCGGTTAATTTCAAGCGCAAGTAGGTAATATACGTGTATGGCCTGGCAATGTGTGGACCTCACGAGAGCTGCTGCTGCCGCTGCCGCTGCTGTTTGGCCACTTTCACTGCGCGTACGCACACATGTACACAACACCACACAGACAGAAACACAGACAGTCGGCTGCTCTCTTATCGCTTAGCTCCTTCCGCTCGGCGATTTTCGAGACCGATATTACGATGACCGCGCGCGTTAATTCGAAAGCCGTGTGTATATATATATGTGGTGCATCGAGGCTCTGTGGGTTCGTTTCTTTTTTTTTTCTCTCTTTTCACCCGGACCGAAAAACCGATGATGAATTTAATGGTGATTCGTCGCGGGTGTGCGCTGCTCCTTTTTTTTTTTGACGGTTAAGGTTGTACACGTATAGGTTCGAGGGAGTGTTCGTTATACCGGCTGCGTCTTATGTAATTTATGGGGTCACAATGGAAAAGTTATTGGCGTTTAAAGTGATTGAGCTGTCTGTTTTATGATGTATTTGACGTATCGCATGCCCAACTTTCAATTGATCGTTTTACCGTTTCTCTCGAATGCAATGCTTAAAACAATAAAGCGGTTTCGTAATAGTTTAAATCATTAGATACCATTTGCGATGAGCGAAGATTCTTAAGCCATTGCGATTGTAATTTCTCCAGCGGTTTTTTTTGTTTACCCCACCTCGCGACTCTCCCCATATTACGTAAGCTCTTAATTCGCCTGAAAATAAACACACACGAGGCGGCGGAATCGTTAAAAGAAACACCCATACGATATACGTGGTCTTTTCACCCAAGTGTCTGTAATATATAAGTTAATCGTCGTCGGAGTTTTTATGCAAGCGCACCATGCATGCAACCTTCGAATTGCAACGGAGACTCGCCTCTATACTTTCATCTCGGAAATCGAAACTTTTTGAAAAGCGCTTACATATAATATATATATTTTATCAAGCACAGAGGTGGTTACCTAAGTGAAACTCTATATGTTATGTACGGGTATATGTGGATCGCATCGAATAATGAATGTCTGATACGTGTGCAGTAGGGGGGAATATTTTCAAGAGACTCACTTCGTTCAGTGGACTGAGGTCGTCAACCGCTTCCCTCTCGACGATCGGGCTGCAACTGACGGCCACGACAGCCAGCAGCAGACCGCAAAGTGTCAACGACAGCTTCATCCTCGTCTATGTATTGTTTTTTTCCTTCCTGGGCTTCGCCGTCGACGATCGTCTGCTTCTGTCTAGTAGCTCGCTTCGACGCTCTCTCTCTCGCTCCTTCCTGCAAAAAGGAAGCCGAGTCGTTTCTCTCTGTGTCAATCTCTCCTCGAAAATTTCATTCGAATTTGGCGCCACTTTCTCTTTCACTTATATATATTTATATCGCGTTACACGCGCGACCCGCCGCCTGCGCCTGCGCCGGGACCACCGTCTACAGTGTCACTCGAATTCGCAATAATCGTCATTGGAGGTGTACCATGGGTTAAATCAGAACGACAATGTTAATGCAACGATTAACGATTTCGACTATGATATTCTAGATTACGTTATGTAAGTACAGTGTTAAAACGAAGTATGTAATATGTCAAATTATAAATAGCGTTAGTTTGTTAAGGTGTTGAGGAAGAATACAAAATTGAACTGTCCGAGGAAGTTAAATTTCAACTGTTTATCCTTCACCGCGCAAAAATTACATACCGATTTTTAAGAATGTTATAGTGGAAAGCAAGTGATACCGTATAAGCAAGGAAATTACACATCAAATTACGTTATATAATTCGAGCATAAGCTAACGTTGTACGTACAAAAACCCATGCGTTCGCGAATGCCAAAAAACTATCGTTGCAGTCTCGAAGTTCAACGTAAAATCACCATCACCGTGCGCGCAATTAAAAATACGACCAACGCAAGCGAAGATAAAAGTAAAAAAAAAAAAAAGGATTAGCCAAACCTTGGGAGAAGTCGTAGATGCACAAAAGGACGCACATACACAGAAACAGTCTGGCCAAGTGCGAAAGAAGCGAGGAGAAGAAGAAGAGCTCGTGGACTTACGGGCGTGTGCGGCTCGCGCGAATGGTGCGTTAACTGTGCGCGCGGCTCGCGCTTGCTCTCCTCCTGCGTGCGTGCGCTCGAGAGAAAGACAGACGGAGAGAGAGAGACAGAGAGTGAGAGAGATGGAGAAAAAGAGCGAGTAAAAGAGTGAGAAAGAGAGAGAGAGAGAGTGCAGAGATGTGTACCTCACGGAGTGCGAGGCTCGTTTGAGGAAGGCGGTGAAGGAGGTGCTGATGTCTTACGGCGCGGCAACGGCTGCGTGTGTATAAGAGCGTATGTACGTGTGTGGCTCGAGCGAGCGTGCGTGTGGGGCCTCTGCTCTCTGTGAGACTGTCTGGGCCGCGTGCATGTGCGAGCGTGCCCCCGTGCGGGAATCGAGATTCGAGAATCGACTCCTCTCCATGTCTCTCGCCTCCCCCCCTTCCTCCTTCTCACTTTTCTCTCTCTCTCTCCTACATGTGTGTGTGTGTGTGAATGTCCCCGTGACGTTGGTATCTTTCACCGGTTGTGTGGAGATATAACGTTATGTCATTTTCGCGCATGGTCTGTGTGCCGTGTGTGCGATCTTATAATTTTTTGGATACATTTCTCGGAGACTTGTGGTGGGAGTTGAGATCGGATGGGGAGGGAAGACGGTTCGGTTGGAAGAAAGCGATTTGTTTGTTTGGGGTTAGGATGAGGTGGAGGGGAGAATCAGGATGAACCCGTGGCTTCTTTTTGCACCGATGTGTTTTTTTGCACTTATAAGCACGCCGTTATTAGGTGTACCAAAGGCATTACTGGTGTTAATCAGAGTGTATTAATTAGAGGAATTAATTGAATTCTTCAAATTAATCGTATATAAAGCGGGTGCGCCCGCAGTGCGATACATATTTCACGTAACGTCCCTGTAATGGATAGCCATTTATGTTATCGGTGGATATTAAAAGGAATATAGGTATACTGAAATTTCCATAATTGGTGGATTTTATAGAAAAATGTGTAAGAGCGCACACCAGACTAAGGAGTAGGAAATGACATAAGATAGGCATTATGAGGTCGATGTAGTAGTTGATTACCTGGGCCTGTGGTAAATTTTAAACAGTAATCAGTGCATTATTAACATGTTACTCAATCATTGTTAAAATTCCAGTGCAGTACAGTGCAGAGGAGACTGTACAATTACGAGTTTGATAAGCTGTCCGAGTGTGTAGTTGTAACGGAAGTGCAATAAACTAGTTAAACGACCATCGATTTTCTGACTTCTCTCCTGCACTTGAATCACACGTTGCAAGTTTTTTCTTTTTTTCTGAAAAATCGGTTACTGTAATTTTGGTTATTCAATTGCCGTTACTGGTTGTCTGGTCTGGACATGCCCGTTTTACGTGCATTGAGTATTTAAACATTAAGTTTAGATGCATAC
This sequence comes from Megastigmus dorsalis, assembly GCA_900490025.1. Classification (NCBI taxonomy): domain Eukaryota; kingdom Metazoa; phylum Arthropoda; class Insecta; order Hymenoptera; family Megastigmidae; genus Megastigmus; species Megastigmus dorsalis. The sequence continues at coordinate 38,472 of UELU01143326.1, forward strand.
CGATTCAGGAAGCAGCTGTGTTAAAATTAATATTATATTTATGTGAAGGTTTACGGGGGTTCATTAAAATTTCGTTGATAGATGTTTATTATAAGTACCTAACGAAGCGGCTGCAGGTAAATAAAAACTTGCTAATGAAGCTGATTAAAAACAAAATTAAAATACGAAAATTTTGTGGTAACCACTTCGGTAAAGTAGAAAAATTATTCATGTACAAATAATTTTTGTTAATTAGGTATACTATGTAAGAGTTTGACAGAAGAGATGCAAATTTTTGCGTAGTAGCATCTGTACCGTTATGTGGAAAGCGAGAAAAATAAACTTATCTTATACTAAAATATGATTCTATAAAAGCAGTAAGTAATAAATTTAATATCACGCTTTTTGTACGTAAGTCATTCTTCTGAATTCAAGATCTCTGATTGCATTTGGATAGAATAAAGTGAAACGACTGTGAACTAAAGAGTTATTAAATCAATTAATCTAAATATAAACTTTATTGATTTATAGAAAAACATTTTTAAATAGCAGGTTAAAGCAAGTAACGCAGCTGATATAAAAATTATCACGATTTAAAATAAAGGTTATAGATATTTCCGGTAAGCATTAATGATCAGACTGTTATTTATACTATCTTATTATCTTATTTCGAATAGTTTCCGTTCTGTATTTTCAACGTGCCACGATTGATATCGTTTTCATTACAATTTTTTACCAGGAAAATTTCTCCGCCATTTCATTTCATAGCGGTAGTCAATGAAACTACTGTGTTGTACTATATACTTTTATTTGGCTTCATTTATTGCGAAATTCGTATTGTGTCGTGGAAGCAGAAGAAAACTTTTAGGCCATCCGATTCCTATCTAGCTTTGTGAAGCAGCATTACCCTTCCTAATTGCTGCCACTATTCAAATTTATGATATAGTCATGCACTTTCGTTTGGCTTACAATGACGTCTACATGAATCTGTTTTCTATTGTTTCACTCGTTCAGATACCTTTACATTCTACGACAAACTACCGTGGCTATTTTTCCTGATATTTGGATACTTATCCAAAAGGATATTTTTTATAACCTTGTATTTTAGAAAAAAATGAAGATGGTATCTCGCTTTTTCCTCGAAAAAAGTTGCAACCAAGTTGTCAAGTTATAAATCAGTCAAGCTACTTTACTTTACTTCAAACTTTCAAATGCAACAGCAAGTGTAACAGCAATTAAGAAAAAATAATGGTCAGGATAATTAATGAGGATTCAGTGTTTGATATTTCCGTCAAATTTACTGTATTTTAACAACAACTTATTATTATTATCATTTTCTTCAATATCTACTTTTACTTATTACTTTTTGCAAATATTTATTTTACACAACTTAAAACATGATTATAAACTGGTTATTGGCCTGATCAACAGCAGCTCTTCAGGTTAAAATGGCTGATTAAAACTGCATACAATTTGCAGGTATAATTTTATTGCATGGTATATAAGACCTTTACGCATCATAATAATGAAAAGAAGAACAGATTTATTTTTCTCTCTTTTTATTTATGCACTGATGAAAGTATACGAGACTTTCTTGAGTAATTAAAAACTGAGTACTTGGCGGTAGTGATTAAAAATATTTTAAATAATATTTTGATCATTTCAATATTCTTATAAAAATTGCTTTGAAATTACTGCTAAAACAGGCAAGAACAAAAATAATTTTATTCTGGACATCTTGTATTCTACATGATTTTCATATTCTATACTCCTATGTGGGTTATTTTTCAGATGTATTTTAGGTATGGATTTTGGTCAAGAGTTGCTTAATACAGATGGTAACAACTTATAACATGTATTTATGTTGCTTGGTTTTATTATCGCTACTTTTCTTAAGCTGCGAAAATGTCGTATCTGATTTCTTTTCCTTTTGTAGATATAATTTAACTGCTTTTACTGCCTTTCTTTTTTACAGTATACATTTTTGCTTTCTGGTTTTTATCTCAATTTTAAAATTTTCTGTTCGACAAACTAAACAGCTTTCAAATATACTATCGACTTATCTATGACGATAGATTCTTCAGAAACGGATTACGCAAAGTTGTATTTCTTCATATATTTCATGTAGGATTTAACAGAAAAACTGTAAATGAATTTATGCATTTGATATTTAAAGTAGTAAATTATGCTTTGATGTGTCAATGTATAAATGCCAATATCTGTTTTATAGTTCTAAATTATTTTTAACACAATATTTAGATAAAGAATACATTAAAAGAACTCTTGTGTTATGTTTTAAATTTTCACAATGTTATTAAAAACGAAATTAATATTAGATATGTCAGCTTATACTAAATATTGGAATTTGATTTAGAAAGTTCAATTCAAAAAGATTACAAAATTTATGATTTCCTTGTAGTTATTTCAAAGATAGCTTAATTTAATTTTTAATGTAACAACAACCGCGCACTTAAATACGAAATCAAAACTTAATTGTGACAAGTGTGTAATCTTGAATGTAGGAAGTTATTATTCAACTTTCAACTGCGTATTTATTCATAATAATTGAAATGGTAAAATATTAAAATTGAAACCGCGAATAATGTAGATGTGGTTTTTCTTTTTAGACTGCAGTATATTACGTTTTTCATTATTTAGAAGTACCTAACACTGAAAATATTATTATTAATATATTTAATTAATCCATTAAGTCCCATTTCACAACTTAAACTTTATTGAAAATGAAGACCATGGAACTTCATGAATATGTGTTATTGAATCAGGTGAACCAAATGAAAATAATTAAATTTTCGGAACAATATACCGTACTGTATTAAGTAAACTATTTCAATCCTTGAGCATACAATCAAACATTCAATCTAATCCACGACTGAATTTCCCTTAACCTTTTATTTAACCTCAAATTGATTTAGCACCATTTCAATATATTCACCATTAAAAACAACCCGATAATTTGCAAACAATGAATAGCAAAAGGATACGCTAACCGCGCACAGCAGCAAAAAGCGGCAAATGCCAAATTGGAACGGCAATAAAACGATCAATGGTGAAAACGATAGATTCAATTAGGCATGATTCGCGTGCACCGGCGAATTTGCCTGCAGGAGTCCGGAGAACCAAGCGCGTGCAGTAATTCCGTAAGTAAACGTTGCCTCGTGATCCAGCGAAGAATAGAACCACTAGCGCGCGACTTTTATGGCCGCGCCGGACGCTAAGGCATTCGCGGTGTACATTGCACCGGTTACTCAGACAGCTGACTTTTACCATCGATTATCCGTGCGGCTCGCGCGGATACTCTATATTTTCGCTCGAAGATTATTGCCAAGGTGAAAGGAGCAGACATTCGCTACAGCGAATCCCTTGCTTTATAAACTCCTTTCCCTTCAAGGCTGCATCGCCGATAGGTATTATGTGTAACGGATCGACGATTCCATTACCGATCGCAAAAGAATTGGACAAAAACTGAAATTTCTTGGATGTATTGCATAAACTGCCCTTTCTTTTTTATCTTCCAAATGTCTTCTGCTGGGTAATGAGGACTGGAGGTGTCAATGAATCAATAAATCATGATATCCAAAGCGATATTAATGAATTCATCGAAATGATTGATGATGTTTCACAAGCTACTAATGATTTTTTTTAATTCAAAGCGTTGTCGCTGTAGTTATCATTGGTGCTCTACAAACATTGAAAAAAATTTAAATTGGATAATACCTAATCCCACAAAAGTAATTTTCGAATTATGACACCAACTGATGAAATGAAATACTCGAATCGCAAATAGTTTAAAAAAACCTATTCTCTTTATTGTTAGAAATACCTTCTTATTCTATGGTAGGAACATTAGCAATATAATCAGGAAAATCAGGTGTTTTTTATGCTAACTAGAATTACCTCACATTTAATATATCTATTTCAGATTAAAAAAAGGTTAATAGTTTTCAAACTTAACAGTTACCTGGCGAGTTTATTACCCCGCCGTCTTAAAAATGCTTCTAACCATCCGCTAAAACTATATAATTGAAACAAAGCTATTTTAAATGTGCTCAAAATTCTCCAACCGTCATAGCTTATGAAGTTATTCCGCGAAACGACGGCGGGTATGGGCAATTTACCCGAATGTACCCCAAGGCTATAAAATAATAAAATCGAAAGTCTCTAGCATCAACTTGCCGCGGTAGTTCTGAAAAACTTGGTCGGACGAGCGTAAAAAAGAACAGAACCCGATGACTTCCAACCAGCACACTTGGTGTATGTGTGTGTGTGCATTACATAAACTCGGCTTCGAATCCGCTTCGAAATCGTAGAAAAGACAATTAGTGATCCGGTGGTAAGGAGAGCCACCCGGTGCTTTTTCAATGCGCCGCATAATTTGATCGATGCGTATGCGGGTCACGAATAATATACGAGTGGAAAGGATCAAGGACTTTCGACGCTGCTGATAATCGCCTGGCCTGGGGACCCGTAAATTTTTACTGCACCTCGATTGCAAGTACATATACTGTACGCGATTCTCAAACGCGTTTCATGCGTGCTGGTGTAAGCTGAATGAATAGTCGGCTAATTATTCAAATACTTCTTCTATACCGCAGTTTTTGTTATATTTTGTAATAATTGTAAGTAGAAGCTGTTTGCTTAATGGCTTTCAATTAAAGGCTTGACTTAGCTGTGGAAGATTTTATTGATAATTGTGCAGTGGTTGCTGTGATTGATATAAAATGCGCCTTCCGACTCTAGTTCATATTTTTTATTGAAAAATTGTGGAATTCGTTAGAGAGAAGAGGATAAGAATATTGCGCTGTGCCGTTATGGTTTTTACGAATAGAGTTTTGTAATACCATATCTAGACTTGAAAATCCGTTGCTTATGAATTGGCTTTAATGTTCAATCTTTACCGTTTGATGAAATACAGTCACAACATACTCTACCGAAATATGTAACAATGCGCTTCTTGTATTGCCTATACAACTAACGATACTCGCAGTACAAGTCACGTACTCTTATCATAATCATCAAAGTGAATACTCAGAGCCGAAAAAATGCTCACAAGTTGCACATCTGTTTTCTCTTTTTATTCTGTTGATCTCTTATGTTTTGCTTGCCTAACCTAGAGAGCCACTTATGCAACCGATATAACGGGCTCACCTGCGAATCCGGATAGGCCAAAAAATCGTTATGCCATACACGAGCTGCCAAACTGGTCGCGGCGACCTCATCTAAAACGAGTCTAATCGCAGCATCGCTCCTATGTATATTCCCGAGGAATCCGCTTCCTTCGAAGCATTAGATATGCGAAATCAGTCGGAAGCTATGAATACAATTACGCCGAATGCGGTACGATGACGCGGTTCTTCTGGTGTGGTTCAAAGCTTCGAGCGTAGGTGATTATGTCAGGTGGAGCGCATGGAGTTATGAAAGACCATGTGACGATCTGTTTTCTTTTTGTCACGAGCTTCGAATTTTTATTGTGCATTATGTTATCGAGGGACGAGTATTATGATTTGTTTTAAGAAATTTGTATATCTGTGTCGTTTTTGTTTCGTGCTTGTTAAAAGATTTATTGCCCTCATATAATGCAAGCGAAATACTTATGCGTAGCCTACTTATTTCTGTTTTCCCTAATAAAATAGTTACAAATAGATAATGGTTTATGTACTACGCATCGTGTATTCAGACCTCGTGCATGATTACTATTATGCGCTCATGAATCGAGTAGCAATTTGAATAATCAAGTACTCGAAGTGGTAAGATTGTTATAATGATATACAGACAGCCATGAGAAAATTTAGAAAATTAATTCTGTATTTAAACGTGTCCTTGACATTTGAGATTTATTTTAATAATTTAGAGTGCCACCATTAAATAAGTTTTCCATTCATATCATATAATATTTATACTTTTATAATAAAAGAATTATTTTTTTTTTCAAAATATTAGTACACATTGTTTCTAATTTGCGTGCTTTTTGAAACTATTACTATACATTGAAAAAATTTCGAGTTTATCTTACAAAATAATACTTATGTGAATAATAGTAATATTATAAATAGTAAATATATGCATATGACTCATAATGAAGAAATATCAATGAACATATAAGGAATCGACCTAATTAAATTCTTCTTATAGTTACATTCTACAGATTAATGTGATAATAATAATTTTTATACTGGACTGTTGAAATATGTCACTGTAGATATTGTTTTTATAATACTAGTAGCAAAGTATAATTCCCAACTCGAAACGCGTGTTTACGTATTCGAAACGACTTAACTGACTCCAAAAACAAATCATTAAAAATATGTAACATACACCAGTCACAACCTTAAACAGTGCACTTTTTCCTCAAACATATAAAGAGAACAAATTCTAACATAAAACACACATTATCTCATTTAGCCAAGTTAAACACATCCATATATTCGTTATACGTATACATCGAAAAAAAAGGGGGCAGTAAAAGTATCGAGTTACGCGGTCCCATTCTCCGTGTGTGCACGGAGTTTGGGAACATTATCCCGGAGTAACGGCGCACGAGGTGAAAGAGGAAAAAGGAAGCGGAGGAATCGCGTTGGCCTTCGAGGATCCGGGTACAAAGAGTTACGCAAGTACGGCAGTCCAGGAGTAAATGGCGCGTGCGAACGTCCGAGGAAGCGGCGGCGACGGCGGCTATACGTGACCGCTAACGCATCGCGGTTCAATTGCTCCTGTCGTACACAAAGCTTATTTTACAACGGACAATTGGGAAAAGTGATTGTGAGCTGAGTGCCGGGACGAATGGATTTTTAACGAGTATCTTGAAGTTTCTGGGCATTTGTACCTGTGTATTTTTCAATGAATGAATTATGGGTGAATAATTGAGCCATGATTTTGTATAATTGTGGAAAGCGTGATTTGTAGCGAAACATTATTAATTTAGATTTAATTATAAGTAATCGGAAAAAATGACAATAATTCATTGAATTAAATTGAAAAGTCCTGAGTAAATTATTTTAGATGTCATAGACTGCTTATTAAATTATGTAAGTGCGCCACCAATTTCTAACTTCTAAAATATGATTTTCAGTTCTGATTTGCATTTAAACAGGAATAAGGCATAAATCCAAAGATACAACGTGTTTCTTATAAACGATTGGAAAAAAGTTAGTGACAGTGCGCTGGATTTCAATGCCATAGATAAGACTTGTATAGGTGAATTTCTTTCGCGTTCGCGGCGTAGCAGAAATCAGCGCATTGATTCTCGTCCGCGTGCACATGCACCATTTCTTTGACAACATTTAGTCACATATTGTCACTATGATGCACATAACAAAATTTTAGTAGTTCCAATCGCGTGAAAGTGGAGATGCGCGCAAGAGTACATAACTGCATAGGATATGTACACGTATAGATTTCGATTATAGTTTTTAATAGCTATGGTTTATTGAAGAGATTGGAGAATGCAAAATATATTTTCTCATTGTTAATTTGTTGAATGAGTTAGAAGATAGAATGTATTATGGATGATTGATTAGTCGATCGATGTAACTTGATAAAAGTAATCTGCATACTTACATCAAAGCCGTAAGCATACGTAAAGTGTATTTATTCAACTTAATTAAAAAATGTAGTGCATGGTATTAATTAACATATTTCACCCGGATGCAGTACTTATACGTATACGACTTGTGTGTCAGTAGGTACAGCTTAGTTAATAGTAGTTTGATCGCAACGCCATTTATGCCCATGTCTTTATTATTTTATATGAGAATTATTATTATTTGAAGAAACTTCATTTCTGCTATATTACCAAAGAATGTATTTTATTTAATTTTACCTTAATATCTTTGAATTTTGCAATATTTTTATGCACATGTAAAATGAGAACTGAACCTCCAAATTCATCATTCAAAAGTATTATCATTATTTTTGCTAACACTCAACTCTCATAGAGATGATAAGAATTAAGCAAGTGCTCTCCTTGTTGCATGCTTAGGAAAGTAGTTATGTAGACGGTTGTTCGCATAAGCAATGCATTGTAATTCGACTCTTGAATAAAACATGACATTGTATCACTATGATTATGCTAGTAAATTGTTAGCATCGATGAACGCTAAGTAATCAAACCAATTAATTACGAACTGGTTAAGTATTTGAGAAACATTTAATTAGGATAAAGGTTAAAGTTCATTGAAAAGTATATGAATACCAATAAAACTCTTCTTAATTTCTTTTTGACCGATTCCCAATTTATGGTCGACTTACTTACTTGACACAGGTGCTAAAATTCATCTTTTCGTAGCTAAAACCAAAACCATAACTTACCGATGTCGAACTACGAAGCTGTTCGAATGGTGGACTCATCCAAAAAAGCTTTTCATTCCTGCAGTCCACGTAACGCTCGGCAGTGCAGTGTCGGCTTTCATCCCGTAGTTCGGTTCCCTTGACCACGATCACCAGCAGAAAGACTGCCCTTCACCCACGCAACTCCTCCTACTCCGTTGGACTTTCATTCAAGCGAGGCACCACACCGCAGACACACGCCGGTTTCTCGACCTTTCCAACAACACTATATTCATGCACACGTGCTTAGACCGAGCCGCGCGCTCGTAAAAACAATGCGGCAGCTCCTATATAGGCTCTTTTATACGTCTCGCGATCTCTTTAGCTTTCCCTCGAGCCTCTCCTTTCTTCAATGTCAGAACTGTACAAAGGCATAAAATGCTCTTCTCCGCAAGTGCGTTCGCGTTGGAATCGGACGATTATTCACTAACCAAATGCGCGTCGCTACTACTATTGGTACGTTTCGTTTGATGTTACTTTTTATTTCGGTTCGAAAGTCTATGGGAGAGCTGGATTTTGTGTGTCAAATACATTTGGAGGAGCAAAAAAGGCGATGGCGATGGGATAAAAATTTGCTTTCCTGCGGCGTACTTTTAATTTGTTTAAGAAGAGAAACTTGTTATACGATTTGCTTTAGCTTTATGATCGATTCGTGTTATTTGAAAAATTAAATTGGAATAAAATTCCGTTCAATTAGCTCTAACGATTTTATGTTTACTAACAATAAATTACTACTGACAACCAACCGCCATTTTTTCTAATTAATTATAAATAAATAGAAAATTATAGTCTATTTTGATAATTTCGACTAGTAGTATATTAAAAATCAACCAATTTCCAGAACGAATACAAAACGTTACTCTTATCAACTTAAAAAAAAGGACGAGTATACTCACGAATTAAAATCTCTCTAACCAGCATCTACTTGTAACATTACGCGTGACCAAGATTGAGCTATCGTCACCAATCCTTATACCACACCGATATCCCGTCCTCTATGGTATCGCAATCGCACACGGAAAATCTTCCAAAAGAAAATTATAGAAAAGTATCGAGGGAAAGAGTGTGTTGGTAATACGCGAGGCTTTTTCGACGCCCGGCAAAGTTAGACTGCGGGCGAGGTTGGATCGTTCGCGCCGCCTCGAGGAGTGTTCGTGGATACATAGCGCGCGAAGGCGCGGAAGAAGAAAGTGTTCCGGCCCAGGCTGAGGGGAAATTGACGGCCGACTGGCCTATGTTAGCCTGGGTAATAAAAGGAGACGCAAATGTCGAGGAAAGGCGTATGAGCAGTGCGTCATAGAAATAATCGACGAGATTGTTAGAGAAAAAAATGTGCCGTATCGATCGGCTTCGATCGCGCAATATACGTGATACGAGACTATTGTATACTTTATGATGCTTTCATTTTGATGAAACTTACATTTTCTTCGCTGCTAGTACAGGTAAAACTGATAATGATGGTCATATTTACGTTTGTACTTCCATTTATTGATGATTGAGGTTGGTAACAATATTTAAACATGCAAAAGTTAGTTATTTTCGATTTTTAATATAACATATAACATATAACATATTATACATATATAAATTTAGAATTCCCCCTAGTGGAAATGACTTATGTGCTGAACTGTGTCTAACTGTGCAGAAATGTGCCGAAATGTGCCATAAATGTGTCCAGGTATATACAATTGGAACATTTAACACATTTTGGCACATTTTGGCACATTTCGGCACATTTTCGCACAGTTAGGCACAGAAATTATTTTAAGAGTGGTAAATAAGTTTCCTGTGTTTCTGCACATTTTTACACATTTTGGCACATTTTGGCACATTTCGGCACATTTCGGCACATTTAGACACATTTATGCACACTTATACACAATTAGGCACATTTGTGCACAG